>QGQJ01000007.1:0-67711 GCA_003206725.1 Blastomyces emzantsi
GCGTTTCGGGGATGGAGCGGACGGCGGTTCGGGCCATGCCGCCTCTTAGCAGAGTGGGCTCGCCGAATCAGGCCGTGCGAAGCGACGCGCCTGGGGAGAAGCCGTCACCACCGGTGGATGAAGCCTCCCGAGCAACAAAAAACCCGGCGCGATGGGCGCCGGGCTTTCGTTCGAAGACCGGTTTGTCCGGCTCAGTAGCGCGGGCCGCCGGTGGTGTTGCCCAGGTTCTGCTGGTAGCCGCGCAGAGCCGGGTTCTTCGCGTTCGGGTTGCCGTGACGCATCGTGTTCATGCGGCGCATCCGACGCTCATGGCGCGTGGTATGGTGCCGGTGCATCCGATGGTGGCGATGGTGATGCATCGCCACGGTATCGACCATGTCGGCGCCGGCCAGTCCCGGCTGCGGCATCGCCGGCGCGGCCTGGACCGCCGCCGTCCCAGCGACGAGGCCGCCGAAAAACAGGCCCGCAGTCAGCAGTGAACGAAATGACATCGTTGAAATGCTCCGGTCTAGTCTGAGAGGTGCCACCATAATGGCTCGCGCACCGAGATGTTCCGGTGTGCTAGGCAAAAATGCTCCTGCGCAATCTGACAAATGCCCGGATTAATCGGTGATGCCGGCCGTACCGAGCCGTCGAAACTAACCGTGCGCATCATTTGAACTGTGGTGATGCAACTTCTGGGAAGATTATCCAGTGGTCGCGACCAAACCCGAGCTCCGCAAGCGCTTGCGGATCGCTCGGCGCGGGCGCAGTTTTCTGGTCGTGGAAGTGCCTGACTCCGGGAGCGGGCATTGCGCCGCCGGGCTCGATCCGACGCTCAGGTCAGGAAGTGCCGCAGCGCGGCGTTCACCGCTGCCGGCTCCTCGTGGGGCAGCCAGTGGGTCGCCTGATCGAACCATTCGATCCGCCCGACATCGCAGAGGTCCAGGCTCGCCTCCGCGAGGCCGGGTTGAAGGGCGGTGTCCTGCTTGCCCCAGAGGATCAGGGTCGGAGCCCGGACCCGCGGCGGCGTCGCCCGCGGCAATCGGGCAAGCGCGCGATACCAGTTCAGCATCGCCGTCATCGCGCCGGGCTGAAGCCAGGCTTCGACGTAGCGGTCGAGGTCGGACGGCGCGAAGGCGCCCGGCCGGCTCGTCCGGATCAGTGCGTGCCGCAGAGCCCGGCATCGATCGGCCGTGAGCAGCCGCTCCGGCAGGACTGGCAGCTGGAAAAGCCCGACATAGGCGCTGCGCAGCCACTGCCCCGGATGGCTGCGGATGTAGGCCCCGACAACGCCCGGATGCGGCGCGTTGAGGATCGCGAGCCGCGCGATCCGGTCGGGATAGTGGCTGGCTGTCCACCACGCGACGAGCCCGCCCCAATCATGGCCGACCAGGCGGATCGTCGCGAAACCGTACGCGTCGGCCAGGGCGATCACGTCGCCGGCCAGTTTATCGAGGTGATAGGCGGCTACGCTATCCGGCTTGTCGCTGAGGCCGTAGCCGCGCTGGTCGGGCACGACGAGCCGCAGGCCTGCCTCGGAGAGCGGCCCGATCTGGTGCCGCCAGCCGTACCAGAATTCCGGGAAGCCATGCAGCAGGATGGTGGGCGGACCCGTCTCGGGACCGGCCTCTGCGACGTGCAGGCTCAGCCCCGGCAGGCCGACCCGACGAAACGCGACGCCCGCCACATCCGTCATCCCGTGCCTTGCTCCCTCATGCCCACGGGTTCACCCCGCGGGACCGCCACGCATCCGTCCCGTCAGAAGCCGAGCGCGGAGCAGGAATCCGCCTCGGGATCGAGCTGGTCCCTGAGCCGGTCGGGGGCGGTCCGCGTCCAAAGGCAGAGCAGGACGAAGGCCGCGCCGTGCAGCAGGGCACCGGTCGCCGGGAAATAGGGCGACCCCGCGGTGTCGCGTAGGCTTCGCCCGGCGGTCGTCTCGGTCGTAGCGCTTGGTCTGGCTGAATAGGGAATCATGATCTTCGGGCTCAACGTGTCGTCTCAGAGGGAAGATCGTTGCCCCGGCCGTTCGGTTACCGGTTGCGGATCGCCGCCGTGTGCTGGCACACGCCCGACCGGCAGGGGCGGCGCGTCGATTCGTCAGCGCATCGGGTCGAGCCACGGCGCCAGATGGCCGGCCGCGATGTTCGCTTGTGTGTCCCGGTAGCCGAGTTCGGCGGATTCCCGGAAGCTCGACCAAGCCCGCAGGTCGATGCCGGCGAGCGGCGGCTTGAGCAGGGCCGTGGCATGGGCTGCGGCCACCATCGTCTGCGCGTCGCTCGATACGGTGGCGGCCCGCAGCAGCAGCGGCGCCAAGCCCGGCATCGCCGCCGGCGATCCGATCAGCTTGCGCAGGAGCCGGCCACGCCAGCCCCGCGTCGGCATGTCCTGGAACGCGCGGTCGCTGCCGACATCGACGGCCAGGACCGGACCGCGCTCCAGATCGGCCGCCACGTCCGCCGGCAAGTTGTTCATCATGCCGCCATCGACGAGGACGCCCTCGTCGCACAGGACCGGCGGCAGCAGCCCCGGGATGGCGATGCTGGCGCGCAGCGCTTTGGGGAGGTCGCCGGCGCGGTGGATCATCGCGCGGCCGGTCGTCAGGTTCGACGACACGCAAAAGAACGGCAGCCACAGATCCTCGATGCGCGCGCCGCCATAGCGCTCGGCGAGGCTCGCATCGACCTTGGCGCCGCGGGTCAGGGCGTGGATCGGTAGCGTGTAATCGTTGATCGGGTTGCGGCTCGCGAAGGCGGCCTCGGTCTGCTCCCGGATCTCGGCGAGGCTCCAGCCCATGGCGAGGCTGGCGGCAATCACTGCGCCCATGCTGGTGCCGCCGACGAAATCCGGTGCGCAACCGGCCTCGTACAGGGCTCGCAGAACGCCGAGATGGGCGAGCGCCCGCGCGCCGCCTCCGCCCAGCACGAGGCCCCGCCCGAGGCCGCTGGCGAGCCGCGCGAGCCGTCCGATATCGTCCGGCCGCCCGGGACGGAGCTGAATCCGCATCGCAGCGGGCATGGCCGCGACGGCCGGATGCAGGGCCTTCGGGTGCGGGGCCCGAGGATCCTGGCGCACGACCAGATCCATCCGGATCCAGTCGGAGCGCACCCGCTCCAAATAGGCGGTCACGTCCGGGCGCGGCGGCGCGCCGGGCTCGGCCAGGAGGAGAACGTGGTCGCCGAGGCGTTGGCTCAGGCGGCACCAGGGGCAATCGATGTCCCGGGCCACGAACACCGTCCGCGCGTGACGGGCCTCGAAGGCCTGGACCGCATCCTCGTCGGCACCTGCCGGCCACTGGCTCAGGCAACCGGTCTTCCCCGGCAGGATGGCGTCGAGGGCGGTGGCGAAGGCCTGCGCGAACGGTTCGGGATCTGGGCCGTCGGTGACGGCCATCACCAGGAAGGTCCGCGGCGCGTGGTGGACCGAATGCCCCTCGTAGAGCGTGCGCAGGCGTTCGGCGAGCATCCGGGCGAAGTACAGGAGCGTGCGCGGATGCTCCGCGATCACGGCCTCGAAGGCCGCGCGGGTCAGGCACAGGAATTGGGAATCGCGCAAAGCCGTCACGGTCGCCGCCCGCGGCGCGTCGGATAACAGCGCCATCTCGCCGAAGATCGCGGGCGGGCGCAGCCGGGCGATCCGGGTCTGGACCCCGTGATGGTCGCGGGTCGAAACGCCGACCGCGCCGGAGACCAGGGTGTAGAGCGCATCCCCGGTCTCGCCCTGCTCGAACAGCGTCCGGCCCCCGGGCACCGTCAGCGCGACCATGCGGGCTCGTACCGCCTCGATCGCCGCAGCGTCGAGACCGGCGAGGAACGGGATCTCGGGTTGGCTCACCCCCGCCCAGCCCCGGTCACGTCCGCCACCCCGTACGCCCGCATCGCCCCGCTCCCGGTCCGCATCCCCCATTCCACTATAGCGCATTGGCGGTGGTGCGGTCCGCGACGGTTCGGGCCGATCTGAAACGGATCGCCCTTCGCGGCGCCACGGCCGTCCGGTACAGGCAGGACAACGCCATAAACAGGGAGGCAGCGATGTCGGGGGCTGATCGGATTGCGATCGTGACCGGAGCGGGCACGGGAGTCGGCAAGGCTTCGGCCCTGGCCCTCGCCCGGGCCGGATGGAGCGTGGTGCTGTCGGGGCGGCGGCAGGCCCCCCTCGACGCGGTCGCGGCGCAGATCGAGGACGGGCGCGCACTCGTGGTTCCCACGGACGTGACCGACGCGGATTCGATCGCCAACCTGTTCGCGCAGACCAAGTCGCGGTTCGGCCGCCTGGACCTGCTGTTCAACAATGCCGGGATCGGCGCGCCGCCTGTCCCCCTGGAAGACTTGCCGCTCGAGACGTGGCGGCAGGTGGTGGACACTAACCTCACCGCCCTGTTCCTGTGCACCCAGCACGCCTTCCGGATCATGCGCGACCAGGATCCCCGGGGCGGGCGGATCATCAACAACGGCTCGATCTCGGCGCATGCCCCGCGGCCGAACTCGATCGCCTATACGGCCACGAAACACGCGGTGACCGGGCTGACCAAGGCGACGTCGCTCGACGGCCGCGCCTATGACATCGCCTGCGGCCAGATCGATATCGGCAATGCCGACACCCCGATGGGCGGCAAGATGAAGGAGGGCGTCGCCCAGGCCGACGGCTCCATCCGGGCCGAGGCGGTGATGGACCCGGACCATGTCGGCGACGCGGTGCTGATGATGGCCAACCTGCCCCTGTCCGCCAACGTCCAGTTCATCACCGTCATGGCGACCAAGATGCCGTTCGTCGGCCGCGGCTGAGCCTCCAAGCGCGGCGCGCCCAGGCGATTGCCGCGCCCGCCGCTCAGGCCTGCGCCGCCCGGAGACCGCGTCGCGCCGAGCCGGCGAATTTGCGCTTACCAACAGCCACGGTTTTTCCGTGCGCGCCGCGCGGCGCCGATTGACGCCCCGTTTTATAACTCATACAAATCTTCGAACAAAACGGCCGGGGTCCGAACTCGGTCGCGCACAGGTCGAGGGCCCTCGCACCTGTGCATCGCCATCGCGCGTCCCGTCGCCAAGCGTCTGCAGAGCGCGTGAACGGGGTGCTGCGAGGCCGACAACTTTCGGTCGCCCGGGATCAGCCGGGATCGACGCGCCGATGCAAGGTGATCGCTTCGGACCGGACGTATCGATCCGGCCATGCGATGACTTCTGCAAATCAAAAAAACATTCGCACAATGCGAAGCGCGCCGAAGAGGCGCGCAAGACTACGCTACGACCGGGGGGACTTGATGATCACCAGGCAGACCTTTCTCAAGCTCGCGCTCGCCGCCTCGATGCTGGCGGGCTTCGCCGTTCCCGAGGCGCTTGCCGCCGGCGGCGATCTGATTGGCGTCGCGATGCCGACCAAGTCGTCTCAGCGCTGGATCGACGACGGCAACAACATCGTGAAGTTGCTGGCGGCCAAGGGTTACAAGCCGGACCTGCAATACGCCGACGACGACATCCCGAACCAGCTCGCCCAGATCGAGAACATGCTGACCAAGGGCGCCAAGGTCCTGGTGATCGCCTCGATCGACGGGACCACGCTGAGCGACGTTCTGTCGAAGGCCAAGGATAGCGGCGTCAAGGTCATCGCCTATGACCGGCTGATCAAGGGCACCCCCAACGTCGATTATTACGCCACGTTCGACAATTTCCAGGTTGGCGTGCAGCAGGCCAGCTCGATCGTCGACGGGCTCGGGCTGAAGGACGGCAAGGGGCCGTTCAACATCGAGCTGTTCGGCGGCTCGCCGGACGACAACAACGCCTACTTCTTCTACGACGGCGCCCTGTCGGTGCTGCAGCCTTACATCGACGCGAAGAAGCTCGTCGTGCGGTCCGGCCAGACCGGCATGGACAAGGTCTCGATCCTGCGCTGGGATCCAGCCACGGCCCAGGCCCGCATGGATAACCTGCTCTCGGCCTATTACGGCAGCGCCAAGCTCGACGCGGTCCTGTCGCCCTACGACGGCATCTCGATCGGCATCATCTCGTCGCTCAAGGGCGTCGGCTACGGGTCCGGCAGCCTGAAGATGCCGGTCGTCAGCGGCCAGGATGCCGAGCTGCAATCGATCAAGTCGATCATCGCCAGCGAGCAATACTCGACGATCTTCAAGGATACGCGTGAGCTGGCGAAGGTGACGGTCGCGATGATCGACGCCATCGTGTCCGGCAAGCAGCCGGAGGTCAACGACACCAAGACCTACAACAACGGCAAGAAGGTCGTTCCGGCCTACCTGCTGAAGCCCGTGATCGTCACCAAGGCCAACTGGAAGCCGGCCCTGGTGGATACGGGCTACTACACGCTCGACCAGCTCAAGTAAGCCTTCCGGGGCCGGGCGCCGGCTCCGACCGATCCTGGCCGATGCCGGCATCCCCGGCATCGGCTGCCGACCTCATGAACGACGAGCCGGAACTGGTCGCATGCAGCCCGTCCTCGAAATGCGCGGGATTACTAAGACATTTCCCGGCGTCAAGGCGCTCTCCGACGTCAACCTGACGGTCCAGCCCGCCGAGATCCACGCCCTGGTCGGCGAGAACGGTGCCGGGAAGTCGACGCTGATGAAGGTGCTGAGCGGGGTCTATTCCCACGGCACCTACGAGGGCGAGATCCACTACGAGGGCCGGCTCTGCCAGTTCCGGGACATCTCCGACAGCGAGCGCGTCGGGATCGTCATCATCCACCAGGAACTCGCGCTGGTGCCGTTCCTGTCGATCGCCGAGAACATCTTCCTCGGCAACGAGCCGGCGCGGTTCGGCATCATCGACCGGGACCGCATGTTCGCCCGGGCGGTCGAACTCCTCAGGACCGTGGGCCTCGACGAGAATCCCGATACGCTGGTGACCCATCTCGGGGTCGGCAAGCAGCAGCTCGTCGAAATCGCGAAGGCGCTGTCGAAGAAGGTCAAGCTGCTGATCCTCGACGAGCCGACCGCGAGCCTCAGCGAGAAGGATAGCGACGCGCTCCTGCGCCTGCTGATCCGCTTCCGCGAGCAGGGGATCGCGTCGATCCTGATCTCGCACAAGCTCAACGAGATCTCGAAGGTCGCCGACCGGATCACCGTCCTGCGCGACGGCACCACAGTCGAGACGCTCGATTGCCGGGACGAGACGATCGACGAGGATCGCATCATCCGGGGCATGGTCGGCCGCGAGATGGCCAACCGCTACCCGGTCCGCGAGCCGCGGATCGGCGACGTGATGCTCGAGGTGCGCGACTGGACGGTGCACCACGCCGTCCACGCCGACCGGGCGGTGGTGCGCAACGTGAACCTCAACGTCCGCAAGGGCGAGATCGTCGGCATCGCCGGCCTGATGGGCTCCGGCCGCACCGAACTCGCCATGAGCCTGTTCGGCCGCTCCTACGGCCAGGGCATTTCGGGCCGCGTCCGAATCGAGGGCCGGGACGTCGATGTCTCGACCATCGGCAAGGCGATCGCGGCGGGCATCGCCTACGTGACCGAGGACCGGAAGCAGCTCGGCCTGGTGCTCGAGGAGACCATCACCAAGAACACGACGCTGGCGAATCTGCCGGGCGTGTCCACGGCCGCGGTGATCGACGAGGACAAGGAACGCCAGGTCGCCACCGACTATCGGTCCAAGATGCGCATCCGCTCCTTCGGCGTGGCGCAGCAGACGGTCAACCTCTCGGGCGGCAACCAGCAGAAGGTCGTGCTGAGCAAGTGGCTGTTCACGCACCCCAAGGTGCTGATCCTGGACGAGCCGACACGGGGCATCGATGTCGGCGCCAAATACGAAATTTACTCGATCATCAACGAGTTGGCGGATGGCGGCCGGGCCGTGCTGATGATCTCGTCGGAGATGCCGGAGCTGCTCGGCATGTGCGACCGCATCTACGTGATGAACGAGGGGCGTTTCGTGGGCGAGTTCCAGCGCTCGGACGCGAGCCAGGAGGCGATCATGCGCGCGATCATGCGCTCGAAGGAACGAAACGGATGAGCGATATCTCTGCGGGCAAGTCGATGATCCCCGGCACCGAGTCCCTTCCCGAAGCCAAGCCCGCCGCCGATGCGGGCGCGAAACGCAGCTTCCTCGGCACCGCGCAGTTTCGGGATTACGGGCTGCTGATCGCCCTGCTGCTGATCACGCTGTTCTTCGAGTACGCCACAAACGGCGTGCTGTTTCAGCCGCTCAACCTGACCAACCTGATCCTGCAGAACAGCTACGTCGTCGTGATGGCGTTGGGCATGCTGCTGGTCATCGTGGCCGGGCATATCGACCTGTCGATCGGTTCGATCGTGGGCTTCGTGGGCGCGCTTGCCGCCTTGCTGATGGTCCGCGTCGGCCTCGATCCGCTCTCCGCCACGGTGATCTGCCTCGCGGTCGGCGCCGCCATCGGCGGTCTACAGGGCGCGTTCGTGGCCTATCTCGGCATTCCAAGCTTCATCGTCACCCTGGCCGGCATGCTGGTCTTCCGGGGCCTGACCCTGGCTCTGCTCCAGGGCGCCTCGATCGGGCCGTTCCCGGAGGTGTTCCAGCTCCTCGCGAAGGGGTTCCTGACCAATTTCGCCGGCCCCTGGACCTCACTTCTGATCGGGGCGCTGCTCGCGCTCATCCTGTTCGGGGTCAACTGGCAGCGTCGCACGGTGCAGGTGCGGCATGGCAGTCAGCCCGACAGCCTGGCGTCGTTCATCTTCCGCAACGGCATCACGACCATCGTGATCCTCGCCTTCGCGTACCAGAGGAGCGCATATCGCGGCCTGCCGAACGTGCTGATCGTCATGTTCGTGCTGGTGATGCTGTACCGCTTCATCACCACGCGGACGACGATCGGGCGGCGCATCTACGCGCTGGGCGGCAACATCAAGGCCGCGCGCCTGTCGGGGATCAAGACCGAGCGACTGACCTTCCTGACCTTCGCCAATATGGGTGCCCTGGCCGGGCTCGCCGGCATGATCTTCGCCGCCCGCCTCAACACCGCGACCCCGAAGGCCGGCGTCGGCTTCGAGCTCGATGTCATCGCGGCCTGCTTCATCGGTGGCGCCTCCGCGGCCGGCGGCATCGGCAAGGTCTCGGGCGTCGTCATTGGAGCCTTCATCATCGGCGTGATGAACAACGGCATGTCGATCCTGGGGATCGGCATCGACTACCAGCAGGTCATCAAGGGCATCGTGCTCCTCGCTGCGGTCTGCCTCGACGTCTACAACAAGAAGAACCGTGCCTGACCCGCGGCGAACGCCGGTCCCTCGCCGCGGATCTACGGCGTCCGCTGAGGCTGCCGGTCGTCGCTGCGCTCCCGTTGGCTCGGCGCCGCGGGAGGCTCGGAGCCGGGCTGCATGACCTTGGCCATGAGAAGCCGATGGGGTTGCGGTCCGGGCAAGAGCTGGATCGCCTGCGGCTCCGGCTCCGGCTGCTGCGGCGGCGGCTGGATCGGGGCCGATTCGCGGCGGGTCGGCTTTTTCGAAGCCGGTATCGCGGACAGGCCGGCGCACAGGATTAGGCACGCCAGACCGATCAGGATGCTCTCCACGGAGGGATCCGGGTGAGCCATCAGGTAGCCGAGCCCGCCGAAGCCCGTGCCGGCGGCTAGGAAACGGGAAAGCGACGGATAGGAGGGCATGCCCAACGATCGCGGCGCCGTCCTTGCGGGCCGGTCAAACCCACCCGCTCAATTGTCGAGATACGGCGTCGCCCTGTGCCGTGAGCATGCGTCACGGGGAACTGCCGTCATCGATGCATGGCCTTAGGTCTTGCGGGCAACCGTGAACCGGGCGGCATCCCGAAGGGTGCGCGCGCCCTCGCCCCAGGGTGCGACGGCATCCTCGCAGACGCCGACGAGGCGGTCGCATTCGGCCCGGGCGCCGTCGAGGCCGAGACGGTCGACCAGCGTGGCCTTGCCGGCATCCTTGTCCTTGCCGGTCGCCTTGCCCATCGCCTCGGGCGACGCCTCCCGGTCCAGGATGTCGTCGGCGATCTGGAACGCCTGGCCCAGCGCCAGGCCGTAGCGCAGCAGCGCCGCACGCTGTTCCGCGTCGGCGCCGCCGACGATCGCGCCGGCTTCCACCGAGAAAGCCAGGATCGCGCCGGTCTTCATGGCCTGCATCCGCAGGGTGTCGTCCACATCCATGGCGGCCGCACCGAACCGCCCCTCGGCGGTGAGGTCGAGGAGCTGGCCGCCGACCATGCCGCCGAGGCCTGAGGCGCGGGCCAGCCCGAGCACCAGGTCGGCGCGGATCCGCGCATCCGGCTGCCAGGTTGGGTCGGCCACGATCTCGAAGGCCAGCGTCTGGAGGGCGTCGCCGACCAGGATCGCGGTCGCCTCGTCATAGGCCTTGTGCACCGTCGGCTTGCCCCGGCGCATGTCGTCGTTGTCCATCGCCGGCAGGTCGTCGTGGACCAGGCTGTAGCAATGCACGAGCTCGACCCCTGCGCCGGCCGCAAGCGCCGCGGCCTCGGAGCCGCCCAGCATCCGGGCGGTCTCGATGGCGAGGAACGGGCGCAGGCGCTTGCCGCCGCCCAGCACGGCGTGGCGCATCGCTTCCATCAGGCGCGACGGCCGGGCGATCTCGCCGGGGCCGATTTCCGGGCCAAGCCGTTCGACCAGGAAGGTCTCGACCGTCTCGGCGACCTGCGCCAGCCTGTGGGAAAACTCGGCGGCGGGGGTGGCCGTCTTGACCGAACCGGTCTGAGCCTGCGTTGAGGGAGTCGAGGTCATCGGGCGCTGCGTCCGGTCTTGGCCTGGCGAAATCAATCGGGCGTCGCTTTGCGCGGAGATGAAATCAAGTACGACCGAACCGGACCCAGGCGGATCGCGGCGTCGCGCGCCGTCTCGCGAGACGGGCCACGCGACCTGCCGCGCGCTCGCCCGAGGCGCTCCCGCCGTGTGCGCCGGCTCGTGGGAGCGCTGCTGCTGCTCCCCGCCCTCGGTTTCATCTTCACGCTCACGCTGGCGCTCGTCTATAGCGCGGTGACGCCGCCGTCGACTCTGATGCTCGGACGGTGGTTGACGCTCCAGCCGGTGAGCCGGGATCCGGTGCCGCTGGCGGCGATCGCGTCGGTCCTGCCGCAGGCCGTGAT
The DNA here is from genome assembly GCA_003206725.1 of Blastomyces emzantsi. NCBI lineage: Eukaryota > Fungi > Ascomycota > Eurotiomycetes > Onygenales > Ajellomycetaceae > Blastomyces > Blastomyces emzantsi. The sequence continues at coordinate 11,025 of QGQJ01000007.1, forward strand.
CGCCTCGGAGGACCAGCGCTTCTGCCTGGATTACGGCGTCGATTTCGGGGCGATCCGCGAGGTCGTGGAGGACGAGGATTCGCCGAGCCGGGGCGCCTCGACCATCGCCATGCAGACCGTGAAGAACGTCTTCCTGTGGCCGGGCCGGTCCTACATCCGCAAGGCCTTCGAGATCCCGCTCGCGCTGGCCCTCGATGCCCTCTGGGGCAAGCGGCGGATGATGGAGATCTATCTCAACGTCGCCGAGTGGGGCGACGGCATCTACGGCGCCCAGGCGGCGAGCCGGCACTGGTTCGGCAAGGATGCGAGCCGGCTGACCCGGGGCGAGGCCGCCCTCCTGGCCGCCGTCCTGCCGAACCCGATCACCCGCAGCGCCGGCCGCCCCTCCCCCGGGGTCCGCCGCCGGGCCGCGCAGATTCAGGCGATGATGGGACAGATCGAGGGCCTCACGGGTTGCCTGCGGCAGTGACGTGTCGCGATCACTCCCCGGGGGCTGCTCGCTGGCGCTCCGGATCGATGCGAGCATGCGCCGGCGCACGAGGCCGCTCACGGGGCGGATCACGAGCCAGTAGAGCGTGAATTTCAGCCGGGCGGCGCCGCTGGGACAGTCGATCCGCGTCTCGGTGACCAATTCGGTTCGGCCATCCGGGTGACGCCGGGTGGCAAAGGCCAGCGCGAGCTTGGCGACGTCATCCGCCGCGAATGCCCGGAACGCTGCGCCGTCCGCCACCGGCTCCAGCCCGTAATCCGGACGCCAGAACCGTCCGACCAGCCCGTAGACGATCTCGTCCGCGCTCCGGCCGAGCAGGGTGAAATCGTCGAAGCCGAACGGCGCGCGCGGCCCGTCCGGTCTGCCGAGGAGGCGCGTCGGAAACTCGCGCAGGCCGATCACCGCCCGGAAGAACCGATCCGAGTCCGGGCGATAGGCGATGACGCTGTCGAGGATCGCGGCAGGCTCGGCCGCGATCAGGCAGGCATGCGTCTCGTGGAATTGATAGGCCGGAAGGTATCGGTCGAGGAGGCGCATGCTGCGGGCATGCGCCGTCCCGCTGCCCCGTTCGGGCCGATTAGGCCGCACCGTCATACGATCGGATCGATCATGAGCGTCCCCGAATCGCGGCATCCGAACCTGATGCAGGTTGATCGGACGGCACGCGGACGCAAGGGCTGGTCACGGCGGTAGCAGGCACCGAATCGGCTCTGTAAGAGGGGCGCCAGAGCCGCGATATTCCGGGACCGAATGACAATGACCGACGCCGTCTACGACCTCACCCTCGAGCGCATCGCCTTGATCCGCCGGATGGTGGTCGCCTGGAACGGCGCCGAGCCCGGCGCGCCGATGATCCACCCGGAGGCGCCCTACGGCAGCCTGGACCGGGACGGCGACATCGCCAACGTGACGGGGGACGATGACGGCGCCGAGGAGGAGCACCGGGCGCTGGAGGATGGGCTCGCCGTGTTTTCGCAGAACGCCCGGCTGAAGCCCGGCCGCTACCAGTACCACAACCCGCTGGCAAAGCTGGATTGCGCGGCGATCACCGACGTGTTCCGGGATTCCACCACGGGCGAGACCCCGGAGCACATCACCTTCGCGGTGACGGAGGAGCATCTCGCGTTGATCCCGCGGCTCAACCACGTCTGGGACGCAGATCACGGGGTGCCGCGGATCGACCCGGAGCGGCCCTACGGCGGAGCTGAGCCCTACACGCTCGACATGGGCCGGCATCTCGGCGGCAGCACCGACCCGGAGAGCCTGGTCCGGCTTCACCGCGAGATGCAGCCGGCCTTCCAGATCTTCCTGCGCTACGCCGATCTCGGGCCCGGCACCTTCCGCCGGAACACCGCGTCGGTGTGGGAGCCCGCCTGAGCGCGGGCCCCGGGGGGACGCTCAGGCGTCCCGCTTCTTGCGCTGCGCCAGGGTGCGCAGCCGCAGCGCGTTCAGCTTGATGAAGCCCGCTGCGTCGCGGTGATCGTACGCCACGGCGCCTTCCTCGAAGGTCACCAGGTCCTGGTCGTAGAGCGAGTGGGGGCTCTCGCGGCCGATCACGTGCACGCCGCCCTTGTAGAGCTTCAGCCGCACCGTACCGGTGACCTTCTCCTGGCTCTTGTCGATCAGCGCCTGGATCATCTCGCGCTCGGGCGAGAACCAGAAACCGTTATAGATCAGCTCCGCGTATTGCGGCATCAGCTGGTCCTTGAGGTGGGCCGCGCCGCGATCCAGCGTGATCGACTCGATCGCCCGGTGGGCGGGCAGCAGGATCGTGCCGCCCGGGGTCTCGTACATGCCGCGGCTCTTCATGCCGACGAATCGGTTCTCGACGAGGTCGAGCCGGCCGATGCCGTTGTCGTGGCCGAGCTGGTTGAGCTTGGCCAGCAGGCTTGCGGGCGAGAGCTTTTCGCCGTCGATCGAGACCGCATCACCCTTCTCGAAGCCGATGGTGATGATCGTCGGCGTGTCCGGCGCCTGCTCCGGCGAGATCGTCCGCGAGAAGACGTAGTCGGGCACCTCGACGGCCGGATCCTCCAGCACCTTGCCCTCCGAGGAGGCGTGCAGGAGGTTTGCGTCCACCGAGAACGGGCTCTCGCCGCGCTTGTCCTTGGCGATCGGGATCTGGTGCTGCTCGGCGAACGCGATCAGCTGTTCGCGGGAGCGCAGATCCCATTCCCGCCAGGGCGCGATCACCGTCACGTCGGGCTTGAGCGCGTAGTAGCCGAGCTCGAACCGGACCTGGTCGTTGCCCTTGCCGGTGGCGCCGTGGCAGACCGCGTCGGCCCCGACCCTCTCGGCGATCTCGATCTGCTTCTTGGCAATCAGCGGCCGCGCGATCGAGGTGCCGAGCAGATACACGCCCTCGTAGACGGCGTTGGCCCGGAACATCGGGAACACGTAATCCCGCACGAACTCCTCGCGCAGGTCCTCGATGTAGATGTTCTCGGGTTTGATGCCGAGCAGCTCCGCCTTGCGGCGGGCCGGCTCCAGCTCCTCGCCCTGGCCGAGATCGGCCGTGAAGGTGACGACCTCGCAGCCATAGGTGGTCTGCAGCCACTTCAGGATGATCGATGTGTCGAGGCCGCCGGAATAGGCCAGCACGACCTTCTTCACGGAGCTCTTCGCGGGATCGGACATGCTGGTTCCGGAACTGGTGCAGGGTGTCGGCGGCTTATCGCGGGTGTCATCGGCCTGCAACCGGCGTGCCGCCTCGCGCGTAGCCTGTTGCCGGACGATCGACAGCGTTTCGCCTCATGACGGCCTTGCGGCTGTGTGAGTCACGGCGCGGCGTGGGCATTGCCTGATCACCGCAGCACGAAGAGCATCGGAGAAGCGAAGTCCATGGCGCGCCAGCCCACCCTGGAGTTCTGGTACGAATTCGCCTCCTCGTATTCCTATCTGGCGGCGATGCGGATCGAGGCGGCCGCGGAGGCGGCAGGCGTCGCCGTGCGCTGGCGGCCGTTCCTGGTCGGCCCGCTCTTCGCCTCGCAGGGCTGGACGACCTCGCCGTTCAATCTCTACCCGGCCAAGGGCAAGAATATGTGGCGCGACGTGGAGCGCGAGGCCGCCCGCCTCGGCCTGCCGCCGCTCACTCGGCCGGCGCAGTTCCCCCAGAACAGCCTGAGCGCGGTGCGGGCGGCGATTTACGGCCACGATCAGGACTGGCTGGTGCCTTTCTCGAAGGCGGTCTTCACCGCAAGCTTCGCCGAGGGGCGTTCGATCGCGGAGCCCGCCGCCGTGGTCGAGATCCTCGATTCACTCGGGCTCGACGGCACCCAGACCGTGCGCGCCGCCGCCGGCGAGGCCAACAAGACCCGGCTTCGGGTCGCCGTCGAGGAGGCCCGCTCCCGGGGCATCTACGGCGCCCCGACCTTCCTGGCCGATGACGGCGAGCTATTCTGGGGCAACGACCGCCTGGAACAGGCCCTGGCCTGGGCGGTGGGCGACCGTCCGGCCGGCATCCGGTAGGGCGGCGTTCACGGACTCGCGCCATCACGGCGGCGCGCATCCGCCTTGCGGCCCCGCCTCGGCCCGAAATCCCTCCCGTCCCGGACGATGTTCATGGTGCTGACCCGTCGTAACCTTATCGCTGCCGCTGCCGGTGCCTCCATCGACGCTGGGCTCGGACAGGCCGCCGCCCAATCCTACGGCCAGCGCGTTGCGGTGACGGGCGATGACGGCAGGCCGGTCGCGAACTCGATCCTGCCGGGGGAGATCACCGGCCAGATCCCGGCGCTGCGCGGCGTCACCTATGCCGGCCCGCGCGAGGCCCAGACCACCCTGTACGAGTTCTTCGACTTCAACTGCCCCTACTGCCGCAAGGCCGCCGCCGACGTCGTGGCCCTACACGAATCCGATCCGGACCTGCGCGTCGGCCTCGTCAACAATCCGATCCTCTCTCCGCAATCCGCCCAGGCCGCAAAGGTGATGCTGGCGGTCCAGCGCAAGCTTGGTTCGGCCGCCGCCTGGACCTTCTACCGCACGCTCCTGGGGAAACCCGGACGCATCGACGGGCCCGGCGCCCTCACGGCCGCAGCGGCGCTCGGCATCCCGCGGGCGGAGGTCGAGGAGATCGCCGACAGCGAGGAGGTCCGGCAGGCCCTCAAGAGCCAGATGCGGATGGCGGCCGATCTCGGCCTCTACGCGACGCCCTCCTACGTCCTGGGCAACAGCGGCATCCTCGGCCATCCCGGCGCCAACGCCATGGCGAAGATGATCGCCAGCACCCGGCGGTGCGATCGGCTGGCCTGCTGAGGCCGGCTGCGTCACACTTCCGCCGCCGTATCGCGCAGAGCCGCGCCGGTCCGTGTTGCGTGCGGCTATGCTGGCATGCTAGGCGGTCGCCGCGCCACAAGGGCTGGTTCTCTACCCTTCCCGCTGCTGGCGCGATCCCACGTCCCGAACGAGATCCGCACCGCGTTCCCGGCCGGAGCGCGCGGATCGGGCGGGCAACAGAGAAGAGAGCGACGGGTGGCGCAGAACGGTTCCGAGGCTGGTCCCCTGGTCGCAGGCGTGGCGGGCCGGTACGCTTCCGCCCTTTTCGAGCTCGCGCGTGACGAGCGCCAGGTCGACGCGGTTGCCGAGGCCCTCAATCAATTCGATGCCCTGCTGAAGGAGAGCGCGGACCTGCGCCGCCTCGTCCTCAGCCCGGCTTTCACCCCCGTGGAGCAGACCGCCGCCATCGGCGCCGTTCTCGACCGTGCGGGGATCGGTGGTCTCGCCGGAAACTTCATCCGCCTCGCGGCCTCGAATCGGCGCCTGTTCGCCCTGCCGGGCATGATCAGGGCCTTCCGGTCGCTGGTTCAGGACTCGAAGGGCGTGGTGCGCGCCGAGGTGCGGGTGGCCGAACGGCCGTCTGACGCGTTGGTCGAAGAGATCAAGGCGTCGCTGCGCGACATCGCCAAGGCTGATGTCGATCTCGACCTGGTCGTCGATCCGAGTCTGATCGGCGGCCTCGTCGTCCGGATGGGCTCGCGGATGATCGACGCGTCCCTGAAGACCAAGCTCAACGGTATCCGCCTCGCGATGCGGACCGCGCAGTAAGCGCGCCCCATCCGATCCGAACATGCACTGACGATTTAGCGACAGAGGCCCGAGTATGGACATCCGCGCCGCCGAGATCTCCGCGATCCTGAAGGACCAGATCAAGAACTTCGGCGAAGAGGCCGAGGTCTCCGAGGTCGGGCAGGTCTTGTCCGTCGGTGACGGCATCGCCCGAGCCTACGGCCTCGACAACGTCCAGGCCGGTGAGATGGTCGAGTTCGAGTCGGGTGTGCGCGGCATGGCGCTCAACCTCGAACAGGACAACGTCGGCATCGTGATCTTCGGCTCCGACCGCGAGATCAAGGAAGGCCAGACCGTCAAGCGCACCGGCGCCATCGTGGACGTGCCGGTCGGCAAGGGCCTGCTCGGCCGCGTGGTCGACGGCCTCGGCAACCCGATCGACGGCAAGGGCCCGATTCAGTCCACCGAGCGTCGACGGGTCGACGTGAAGGCGCCGGGCATCATCCCGCGCAAGTCGGTGCATGAGCCGATGGCCACGGGCCTGAAGGCGATCGACGCCCTGATCCCGGTCGGCCGCGGCCAGCGCGAGCTGATCATCGGTGACCGTCAGACCGGCAAGACCGCCATTGCCCTCGACACGATCCTCAACCAGAAGCCCGGCCATGCCGCGGGCGGGGACGAGAAGTCCAAGCTCTACTGCATCTACGTCGCCATCGGTCAGAAGCGCTCCACGGTCGCCCAGTTCGTGAAGGTGCTCGAGGACCAGGGCGCCCTGGAATATTCGATCGTCATCGCGGCCACCGCCTCGGACGCCGCGCCGATGCAGTTCATCGCGCCCTTCGCCGGCTGCGCCATGGGTGAGTATTTCCGCGACAACGGCATGCACGCCGTGATCGTGTACGACGATCTGTCCAAGCAGGCTGTGGCCTACCGCCAGATGTCGCTGCTGCTGCGCCGCCCGCCGGGCCGCGAGGCGTATCCGGGTGACGTGTTCTACCTCCACAGCCGCCTGCTCGAGCGCGCCGCCAAGATGGGCGACGCCGCCGGCAACGGCTCGCTGACCGCACTGCCGGTCATCGAGACCCAGGCCAACGACGTCTCGGCCTACATCCCGACCAACGTGATCTCGATCACCGACGGCCAGATCTTCCTTGAGACCGACCTGTTCTATCAGGGCATCCGCCCGGCGGTGAACGTCGGCCTCTCGGTGTCGCGGGTGGGCTCCTCGGCCCAGACCAAGGCGATGAAAAAGGTCGCCGGCAAGATCAAGGGCGAGCTGGCGCAGTACCGCGAGATGGCGGCCTTCGCGCAGTTCGGCTCGGACCTTGACGCCTCGACTCAGCAGCTCCTCAACCGCGGCTCGCGGCTCACCGAACTCCTGAAGCAGCCGCAATTCTCGCCGCTGAAGATGGAAGAGCAGGTCGCCGTGATCTATGCCGGCGTGAACGGCTACCTGGACAAGCTTCCCGTGAGCAAGATCCGCGCTTTCGAGGACAGCCTGCTCAGCACGCTGCGCGCGAAGCACCAGGATCTGCTCAGCGCCATCGCCACTTCGAAGGACCTGTCGGACGAGAGCGCCGGCAAGCTGAAGAGCGTGGTCGAGGGCGTGGCCAAGTCGATCGGCGCCTGATCAAACGCCGACCCTTGTGACCTCCCCGCCTCCGGTGGGGAGGGTTGGGGGTGGCGCCGGTGCTGATTGCACCATCGGCCGCCAGACCCGGCACAACCCCCACCTTCGGCTCCTCCCCGCACGGGGGAGGAGAGGCCCTGGAATGGATCTGGACGCGGCCCGATGGCGAGTTTGAAGGACCTGCGCAACCGCATCACCTCGGTGAAGGCGACGCAGAAGATCACCAAGGCCATGCAGATGGTCGCCGCCGCCAAGCTGCGCCGCGCGCAGATGGCCGCCGAAGCCGGCCGTCCCTTCGCGGAGAAGATGGCTCAGGTGCTTGGCAACCTCGCGGGCAATCTCGTCGGCGGCGTCGGCGCCCCGAAGCTCCTTTCGGGCACCGGCGCCGAGCAGACCCACCTCCTGGTGGTCTGTACCGGCGATCGCGGCCTGTGCGGCGCGTTCAACTCCTCGATCGTCCGCCTGGCGGTCCGGGAATACATCCAGAAGCTCACCGCCGAGGGCAAGACCGTCAAGATCATGACGGTCGGCAAGAAGGGCAACGACCAGCTGCGTCGCCTCTACCGCGACCAGATCGTCGAGAGCATGGATATTCGCGGCAATCGCCCGGTCGATTACGAGTTCGCCGCCGAGATCGCCAACAAGATTCTGACGCGCTTCGAGGCCGGCGAGTTCGACGTTGCGACCCTGTTCTATTCCGAGTTCCGGTCGGTGATCTCGCAGATCCCCACTGCGCAGCGCCTGATCCCGGCGGAGTTGCCGGTGGCCGACACCGCGGTCAAAAGCGCCAACGGCAACGCCGCCCTGGAATTCGAGCCCTCCGAAGAGGCGATCCTGGAGACGCTGCTGCCGAAGAACCTCACCGTGCAGGTCTATCGGGCGCTCCTGGAGAACGCCGCGTCCGAGCAGGGTGCGCGCATGAGCGCCATGGACTCGGCCACCCGCAATGCGGGCGAGATGATCAAGAAGCAGACGCTGATCTACAACCGCACGCGTCAGGCCATGATCACCAAAGAACTCATCGAGATCATCTCGGGCGCGGAAGCTCTCTGAGGCTCCGCGACCTGAACGCACAGCTTGAAGGGTAGGTTTACGATGGCGAACACCGCAATTCCCGGCGCCGGCTCCAACAAGGTCGGCAAGATCACCCAGGTCATCGGCCCCGTGGTCGACGTGCAGTTCGACGGGCACCTGCCCGAGATCCTGAACGCCCTGGAGACCAAGAACAACGGTGCCCGCCTCGTCCTTGAGGTCGCCCAGCAGCTCGGCGAGAGCACCGTCCGCTGCATCGCCATGGATACGTCCGAGGGCCTGACTCGCGGCCAGGAGTGCACGGATACCGGCGAGCCGATCAAGGTCCCGGTGGGCATGAACACGCTGGGCCGCATCATGAACGTGATCGGCGAGCCGATCGACGAGGCCGGTCCGGTCGTGTGCGAGACCTACCGCGCCATCCACCAGCCCGCCCCCTCCTACGCCGACCAGTCCACCGAGGCCCAGATCCTGGTCACGGGCATCAAGGTCGTCGACCTGCTCGCCCCCTACGCCAAGGGCGGCAAGATCGGCCTGTTCGGCGGTGCCGGCGTCGGCAAGACCGTGCTGATCATGGAGCTGATCAACAACATCGCGAAGGTGCACTCCGGCTACTCCGTCTTCGCCGGCGTCGGCGAGCGGACCCGTGAGGGCAACGATCTCTACCACGAGATGATCGAGTCCAAAGTGAACCTGGACCCGAAGGAGAATAACGGCTCGGCCGAGGGCTCCAAGTGCGCCCTGGTCTACGGCCAGATGAACGAGTCGCCGGGTGCCCGCTCGCGCGTCGCGCTGACCGGCCTGACCATCGCGGAGCAGTTCCGCGACGAGGGCCAGGACGTGCTGTTCTTCGTGGACAACATCTTCCGCTTCACCCAGGCGGGTTCCGAGGTGTCGGCGCTTCTCGGCCGCATCCCCTCGGCGGTGGGCTACCAGCCGACGCTGGCCACCGACATGGGCGCCCTTCAGGAGCGCATCACCACCACCACCAAGGGCTCGATCACCTCGGTGCAGGCCATCTACGTGCCGGCCGACGATCTGACCGACCCGGCGCCGGCTGCCTCGTTCGCCCACCTCGACGCCACGACCGTGCTGTCGCGCTCGATCGCCGAGAAGGGCATCTACCCGGCGGTGGATCCGCTGGACTCGACCTCGCGCATGCTGTCGCCGGCGATCCTCGGCGAGGAGCATTACGACGTGGCCCGCCGCGTCCAGCAGACGCTGCAGCGCTACAAGGCGCTCCAGGACATCATCGCGATCCTGGGCATGGACGAGCTGTCCGAGGAGGATAAGCTCACTGTCGCCCGCGCCCGCAAGATCGAGCGCTTCTTCTCGCAGCCCTTCTCGGTCGCCGAGGTGTTCACCGGCTCGCCGGGCGTGCAGGTGCCGCTGGAAGACACCATCAAGGGCTTCAAAGGCCTTGTGAACGGCGATTACGACGACCTGCCCGAGGCCGCCTTCTACATGGTCGGCACGATCGAGCAGGCCCAGGAGAAGGCCAAGAAGCTGAAGGCCGCCTAAGGCCGGTATCCCCTCCCCGGTTGCGGGGAGGGGTCGGGGTGGGGTGGCGGCATCGGCGATCTTCGTCGGCGCCGTCCGTACCGCCCCACCTCCAGCTCCGCCCCGCGATGGGGCGGAGAGCGTGTTGCGGTTCCGGGATCGTCCTGAGATGGCCACCTTCCACTTCGATTTCGTCGGCCCCGAGCGGACGCTGTATTCCGGCGAGGTGACGGCCGTTCAGCTGCCCGGCACCGAGGGCGAGATGACCGTGATGCCGGGCCACGCCCCGGTCCTGACCTCCCTGCGGGTCGGCGTCATCGTGATCACCGAGAGCCAGGGCAGCGGCAAGCGTATCTACGTCCGCGGCGGCTTCGCCGATATCGGCCCGACTTCTGTGACGGTGCTAGCCGAGCGCGCCGCACCGATCGAGGAGCTGACGCACGAATCCCTCGACCGCGACATCGAGGCGGCCGAGCTGCAGCGCGACGCCACCGAAGACCTGCAGAAGCGCGAGGAGCTGAACGGCCAGATCGTCCAGCTTCAAGAGACGAAGGCGCTGCTGAAGCTCTGATCGGTCACGCGCGCGCGCTCACGAGCGCGCGCTGCAGCAGCGTCGCCCGCATCTCGGCGTCCATCGGGCAACCAAGTTCCAACCAGAGCGACCGGGCCGCGGCCAATCCGCGGCCGATGGCGGGACCGGCCGGTAGGCCGGCCGCCACGAGATCCGCCCCCGCCAGGGGGAAGCTCGGCGCACTGCCCTCCCCGCTCAGAGCCTGCAGCGAAAGCTCGGCGTCCTCCGTCAGGATCGGCCGGGGCTCGCCGGACAGGATCGCGAGCGTCTCTCTGAGTAACGGCAGCCCGTGTTCTGCGGCCAGCGCGCGCGCGGCCGGTGCGTCGATCCCGGCGCGGCCGTGAAGGTCCGCCAGCGCATCCGCATAGCCGGTCAGCAGTGCGTATTGCTGCTTCGACAGACGCAGTCGCTCACGCAGCCGATCGGCATCCTGGCGGCTCTCGACCGAGAGCGCGGCGAGACGCATCACCGGCGAGAGTGCGGCGGCGCTGGCTCGTTCCAGGCGACCGCGTTCGGCGACGCCGCCCGTGATCCGCTGGAGCAACCCCGTGGCACTCAGCGTTCCGACCATCGGCACCCCGCCGGGGGCGGTCAGGAGTTTGAGGAACTCGGCCCGGACACGCTCGCGGGATAGCCGATCCAGGGCGTCGCGCGCAGCGATACAGGCGGCGAGCGCCGCCGCATCCGGCGGGCCGGCGCCGAAGCGGGCATGGAAGCGAAAGAAGCGCAGGATCCGCAAGGCATCCTCGCGGATGCGGGTTGCGGGATCGCCGATGAAGCGGACCCGTCCGGCCGCCAGGTCGGGCAGGCCACCGACCGTGTCGTACAGGCGCCCGTCGGCCCCGAGGGAGAGCGCGTTGACGGTGAAGTCGCGCCGCTCGGCATCCCGGGCGAAATCACCGCCGAACCGTACCACGGCGTGCCGGCCATCGGTCTCGACATCCTCGCGCAGGGTCGTGACCTCGATGGGTCCATCTCCGGTGACCAGCGTCACGGTGCCGTGTTCGATCCCGGTCGGCACGGCCTTGAGGCCTGGTACCCCGCGGGCGGCGTCCATCACCGCATCCGGCAGCAGCGTGGTCGCGAGGTCGATATCGGCGGATGGATTGCCGAGCAGCGCATCGCGCACGCAGCCGCCGACCAAGCGGGTCTCGGCGCCCTTTGCGTCCAGAGCGGCCAGCGCCCGGCGCACGCCCGGCTGGTCCAGGAGGGCCGCCAGCCCGCCGTGATCGAGCCCGTGGGTCACTTGAAGCCGCCCGGTACAAGGCGGCCGTTCTCCATGTGGGGCGGCACGTACCCGCCGGCCCGGCGTTCGGAGAACAAGCCCTCGTAGATCAGCGTGCCGATTACGATGGCGAGGCCGGTGAGCACGAGGCGGAGGAGGTGCGGATCCCAATGCACCCGGCGGAGCGGATTGCGGCCGACCAGCACCAGGTAGATTGTGAACACCGCGAAGGGGATGAGGAAGAGGCCGAACTCTTCGATGAGGCGGCGCAGCATGATTGTCGGTAACCTTATCCCGCGGGGTGCGTGCTGGTTTCCGGGTAGAGGCGCTCCCGGAGGTTGTTCAGGATTCCGGCCGTGACCCCCCAAATGAGGCGGTCTTCGAAGGTCAGGGCATAGTACCGGCGGGTGCGTCCCTGCCAGACCCGCACCTCTAGGACGTAGCGCTCCCGATCCATCAGAACCGGCAGCGGCACCTCGAACACGTCCGCCACCTCGGATGGGTTCGGCGTGAAGGCGGCGTCGTCCGGCACGATGCCTATCACCGGTGTCACCAGGAACCCGGTGCCGGACAGGTAGGGGTCGAGATAGCCGAGCAGGCGCACGCTTTCGGGCGCGAGCCCGATCTCCTCGTGGGCTTCCCGCAGGGCCGCATCCGCCGGTCCGGGATCGGCGGGGTCGATCTTGCCACCGGGCAGCGCGACCTGCCCGGAATGATCGCGGAGATTGGCCGCACGCTGGGTCAGCACCAGCTGGGGACCGCTGGCCCGGAACACCACCGGCACCAGCACGGCGGCCCGCCGATGCGGGGGCGGCGGGATCACGGCGCTGCCGTCCGGGTCGAGGCTGTGATCGCCGCGGGGATTCGAGGTCGGGTCGTCCGGGCCCGGTGGGTCCGGCGACAGGTGGGACGCGGCGCGGGCGAGGAAATCGGCGCGCGTGTCGCTCACGCGGCCTCGGCCGGGGCGATGGTGTGGAAGATGCCACCGGCCCAGAGGCCGAGCCACGGCCGCCCGTCGATCACGCGCTCCTCGGCGAGGTCGACCAGATCGTAGGTGAGCGCCCGGGTTACCCGGGCCCAGAGCCGACGGCGGACATGGAGATAGGGCTTCAACGCCCCGTCCGGGCCCTGCTCGAAGCGCAAGGCATGTTCGGAATCGACGCTCACCAGGTCGTCGACATTGGTTCGAAACGAGATTCGCCGGTCCTCCCCTTCGCCGTCGACCGCCATCTCGACGGCCACGAAGGCGGCATCCTCCACGGTAATGCCGACGCTCTCCACCGGGGTGACCAGCACGACCCGCCCGTCCGGCTCGCGCCGCAGGATCGAGGCGAACAGCTTGACCAGCTTCTCCCGGCGGATCGGGAAACCGTTGTGGTGCCAGGTCCCGTCCGCGGCGATGCGGATGTCGATGGGGCCGCAATAGGGCGGATCCCACTTGTCGACCGGCGGGAGCCCACGCTTGGGCAGGTCGCCCAGGGCGGCGCTCAGGCGGGCCAAGGTCGGGTCGGGGGCGGGATCCTCGCTCATGCCCGTTACAGATAGCGCTTCAGCGGCCTCGCAACCACGGTTGGATTGTGACGTGTCGCCCCTGTTCGCTGCCTTCACCGCCGCAGCGCGCGCAGGCCGGCTAGACGGATGTCCTCCTCCCGGTCCTCGTGCTTGAGGAGCTTGGGTTGGAAGGAGGCCCCGAAAGGCCTTCCGACAGCGAAGGCCTGCCCGACCCGCCCTCCCCGCTCAGGCCGGTCCCGCCCCCTGCGTGTTCACGTAGACCGCGTAGAGCGACTGGCTTGCGGTCATGAACAGGCGGTTGCGCTTCGGGCCGCCGAAGGTGAGGTTGCCGCAGACCTCGGGCAGGCGGATCCGACCGATCAGCTTGCCCTGCGGGTTCCACACCGTGACGCCGTTGTAACCGACGGCGCGGCCCGCGTTGCTCGCCACCCAAAGGTTGCCGTCGACATCGGTGCGCATCCCGTCGGGGCCGCATTTCACGCCGTCGACGACGCAGTCCGAGAATAGCCGCCGGTTCGACAGGCTGGCGCCGGTCCCGACGTCGAAAGCGTAGATCTCGCCCTTGCCGCCGGGGCCGGTATCGCCCGGGCCGTTGCCGGTGGAGGAGAGGTAGAGCGTCTTGTGATCGGGCGAGAAGCACAGGCCGTTCGGGTTCGGCACCTGCGCGTCGGTCAGGACCTGATCGACCCGGCCGGTGGGATCAATCCGGTAGAGCGCGTTGGGAAGCGCGCGCTTCCTGGTCCGGAGGCCGGCCGGTTGGCCGAGCCGCGGGTTGAGATGGCCCTGCGGGTTCGAGGGGCCGCCCGCCTCGTCCGGCGTCCCCTCGTACAGAAGGCCGCCATAGGGCGGATCGGTGAACCAGTAGGATCCGTCGGCGTGCTGCTCGACGTCGTTGGGGGAATTGAACGGCTTGCCGTCGAACTGGTCGGCCAGGATCGTGGCAGAGCCGTCGAGCTCGTAGCGCACCACGCGGCGGGTGATGTGCTCGCAGGAGATCTGGCGGCCCTGGCGGTCGAAGCTGTTGCCGTTCGAGTTGTTGCTGTGGCTGCGGAACACGCCGACATGGCCGTCCTCCTCCAGCCACCGCATCTGCCGGCCGTTCGGGATGTCGGACCAAATCAGGAAGCGGCCCAGGCTGTTCCAGGCCGGCCCTTCCGCCCAGAGCGCGCCGGTCCAAAGGCGGCGGATCGCGCTGTTGGGGACGATGTAACGCTCGAAGGACGGATCGACCGTGATCACGTCCGGATCGTTGAAATAGGTGGTCGGCGACGCGCCGGGCCGGAAGTCCCGCGGCGGGTTGGTCACCGTGCTCGGCGGTTCCGGCTGGCCGAAGGCGTTCGTGGCGGAAGCCAGAGCAGCGCCGGCGCCGACAAGCATTGCGCGCCGGGACGGCAATGCCAGCCCAGTCTTGATTGCATCAACCTGCGGCTGCCGCATGACGTTCCCCCCGTGTGCCGACCGTTTGTCGATCTCGATCTTAGCGATCACGGCATTATGGCGTGGAACGTCTGCCGATCAACCGGGCTTGCGCCGCAGGATCTTCCAGACGCCGTCCGCCGACGCCACGAGGCGCGTTCCCTCCCGGACATCGCCGCGCATGAACACCAGGGAGCCGGTGCGCTTGACCAGCTGGGGATGCACCACGATCCAGTCGCCGAGGCGTCCGGCATCGATGAACTTCATCTCGAGCTGGATCGTCACGCAGTTTGCACCGTCCGCTGCCCGCATCGCGGTCTCGCCCAGCGCACGGTCGGCGAAGCTCATCAGCATGCCGCCATGGACCACGCCGATCAGGTTGGCGTGCTTCTGTTCGGCCCGGAACGCGTAGGTGCCGTCCGAGGCTCGGACATGCAGGGGGCCGACATGGGCGATGAACCCGTGGTCCTCCACCTTCGCCCAGCCCTCAGATGCCGGATCGAACGTCTTAAAGTCGGTCGTCATCGCGTCGCGTCCGTCCTGTGCTTGAGAGGGTCGGTGCCCCGCGGACTTACGTCCCGCGCGGCTTGGCGCGCCGGGTCGGCGCCTCGGCCAGCGGGTCCTCCGGCCAGGGGTGGCGCAGGTAGCGCCCGCGCATCTCCGCCCGCACCGCCGCCCAGGAACCGCGCCAGAAGCCCGGGAGATCCCGGGTGATCTGGATCGGGCGGTGCGCCGGCGACAGCAGGTGCAGGACGAGGGGGCGGCCGCCCGCGGTCGGGTGCCGGTCGAGGCCGAACAATTCCTGGACCCGGACGGCCAGGACCGGCTCGGCCTCGGTGTAATCGACCGGGATGCGCGAGCCGGTCGGCACCTCGACATGGGTCGGCGCGGCGGCGTCGAGCCGGCCGCGCAGCTGCCAGGGCAGAAGGTTCTGCAGGGCGCCGGCGAGGTCGTCCGGGGTGATCGCCGCCAGGGCGTTGCGCCCGACGAGAGCCGGTGCCAGCCAGGTTTCGGCGCTCTCGGCGAGGGCGGCGTCCGACAGGTCCGGCCAATTCCCGCCCTCCGCGGCGCGCAGGAACTGCACGCGGGCGCGCCATTGCGACAGGCCCGGGGTCCAGGGCAGGCGGTCGAGGCCGAGGCCGACGATGCCGCGGGCCAGGATCGCTGCGGACTCCGCATCGGCCGGGACCGGCAACGGCCGCTCGCCGAGATTGACCGCGCCCAGACGCCGGACCGCCCGGGCCCGCAGGGCGGCGGCCTGCGGATCGAAGGTCACCTCGGTGCGGGCCTCGATCCGGTCGGCGAACAGCCGTTCGATTGCCTCGGCCCCGATTGTGGCGGCCGCTAGGATGCGCGCATTGCCGGCGGCGCCCGCGAGGTCGGCGATCACCAGATAGGTCTCCCGGGCGAGCGGGCTCGCCGGGTCGAGACGGCCGGCGCGTCCACTGGCCATCACGAACTCGCCCTCCCGGCCCCGGGCCCGGGCGACCCGGTCCGGATAGGCCAGAGCCAGCAGCGGGCCAGCCGCTTCCCGGTCGTCCTGCTGGGCGCCCCCGGCGATCCGCGCCCAGTTCTCGGCCAGGCGCCGCGTATCCGCGGCCCGGCCGCTCCGGTCCCGGCGGAAGCGCTCCACCCGCTCGTCGAGATCGATGCCGTCGCCGCCGAGCCCGCGCTCGACCAGCACCGCCGCCAGGTCGGCGGCGGCCCGCGCCTGGCCCGTCCCGGCCGCCACCGTCACCATCCGGGCCAGCCGCGGCGGCAGTGGCAGGGCGCGCAGTTTCGTGCCGATCTCGGTAAGCCGCCCGTCGGAATCGAGCGCCCCGAGGGCGCCGAGCATGGCGCGGGCCTCCATGAGTGCGGCCGCAGGGGGCGGGTCGAGGAAATTGAGCGTGCGCGGGTTGGTGACGCCCCAGGCGGCGCAGTCGAGCAGCAGCCCGGCGAGGTCCGCCGACAGGATCTCGGGCCGGGGGAACGATTCGAGCGCGTTGGTGCCGGCCTCGGACCACAGCCGCCAGCACAGGCCCGGCTCCGTCCGCCCTGCGCGGCCCCGGCGCTGATCCACCGCGGCGCGCGACGCCCGGGCGGTCACCAGCCGAGTCAGGCCGAGCCCCGGCTCGTAGACCGGTACCCGCGCCAGACCGGAATCGACCACGATCCGCACGCCCTCGATGGTCAGGGAGGTCTCGGCGATGCTGGTGGCGAGCACGACCTTGCGGGTGCCCGGCGGCGCCGGCGCGACGGCGCGGTCCTGCTCGGCCGGGGTCAGCGCGCCGTAGAGCGGGGCGAGCTGGACCTCCGGCCCGACCTTGTCGGCCAGGAGATCGTGGGTCCGGCGGATCTCGGCCTGTCCGGGCAGGAACACCAGCACTGAGCCCGGATCCGCCCGCAGCGCCCGCAGGGTCGCCTCGGCGACTGAATCCTCGATCCGCCGGTTCGGGTCGCGGTCGACATAGCGGGTCTCCACCGGGAAGGCCCGGCCCTCGGAGGCCACGACCGGGGCATCGCCCAGCAGCCGCGCGACCCGGGCCCCGTCCAGGGTCGCCGACATGACCAGGATGCGCAGATCCTCGCGCAACCCGCCCTGCGCATCGCACGCGAAGGCCAGGCCGAGATCGGCGTCTAGGGAGCGCTCGTGGAATTCGTCGAACAGGACCGCGCCGACGCCGGCGAGCTCCGGATCTTCGAGGATCATGCGCGTAAACACGCCCTCGGTGACCACCTCGATCCGGGTCTTCGCCGAGATCTTCGACCCGAGTCGGACCCGCAGGCCGACCGTGCCGCCGACCGCCTCGCCGAGAGTCTGCGCCATCCGGGCGGCGGCGGCCCGGGCCGCCAGGCGGCGCGGCTCCAGCAGGATGATCTTTTTCGCGCCCAGCCAGGGCGCGTCGAGCAGGTCCAAGGGGACGCGCGTGGTCTTGCCGGCGCCGGGGGGCGCCACCAGCACGGCGGCGTTCCGGGCGGCGAGCGCGCTGCGCAATTCGGGAAGCGCCGCCTCGATCGGTAGTGCGGGTGTTGGGCCGGCCATCACCTCCGCTGATGGCCCGGTCGGAGCCGAGGCGCAACCATCCCGCCGAGGGGGGGCACGCGATTCTCCGGGATGGGATGCGCAGGCCTGACGGGCCGCCGTGAACCCCCTATCCACAGCCCGCCGGCAGCCGGATCCCCGTTATCCACAGGGTAAGCGCGCGGTCGCGATGGGGTGGCCATACCCGTTGAGGAAACGTTAACCCTTCTACCTTGTTCTCTCTTCGTTCCGGCAGCAACGAAGGAGATCCCGATGTTGACCCAGGCCCTCGCCGCGCAGAAGGACCATGCCTGCCCGGTCGACGCGATCAGCCGCGCCTATCTCGGCTTCGCCGACGGCGACGCGGGCATCGCGCTCCGCTGCGCCATCGCCGACGCCCTGTCCGACCTGATGGATGCTGAGCGGCGTACCCGCGAGCGCGGTCGTCTGATCTCGCGCGGATATATCCGGGAAGCCCTAGCGCCCGCCGGCTCGGTCGATAGCTGAGCAGAAGCTGCAAGCCCACTTCAGCGTCGATGCAGCGAATCCTAGGCATTCTGTCTTCCGTGATCGGGATCGCCCCGGCGGTCCCGCGCTGCATTCGGAGTCAGGTCATGAGACGGATCGCTGTGCTTTCGGCCGCCGCGCTGATCGGCGCGGGGACCCTCGCTTCCACCGCCGCCGAGGCCCGCGGTGGCGGCGCCATCGCGGCGGGCATCATCGGCGGCTTGGCGGCCGGCGCCCTGATCGGCGCTGCGGCCCAGGCCGCCCCCGCCTACAGCTATTCCTACGGCACCCCGTATGACGGCTACGGGCCGACGCCCGTGGTCGTCCGGCCCCGCCCGGTCTACAGCGCCTACGAGGAGGTGGAACTGGTCTACGCGACGCGACGGGTCGTCACCTACGAGCGCGTGCCGGTTGGCTACGGCCATCGCCGCTGGCGCGACGACTGGGATTGCGACGACGATTACGGCTACCGTCGCCATTACCGCGGCTGGTGAGCCGGTCCGGTTGCGTGGCCGGGGCGTCACG
Organism: Blastomyces emzantsi; assembly: GCA_003206725.1. Classification (NCBI taxonomy): domain Eukaryota; kingdom Fungi; phylum Ascomycota; class Eurotiomycetes; order Onygenales; family Ajellomycetaceae; genus Blastomyces; species Blastomyces emzantsi. The sequence goes on from QGQJ01000007.1 coordinate 29,441, forward strand.
AGATCCGAACGGCGCAGCCTTTTCGCGAGGCTGCGCCGTGTCGTTTCGCCGGGATCCAGAGCCCGCTTTCGTCCGCAGCATTTACGACATCGGGGCACGCCGGGGCCGTGCAGGGCACGGCTGCACCAGAACCGCGTACTCGATCGGAATGGGGTCGGTTACGGTTGCTGGCTCAGTCGGCTTTGATTCTACGGCATCGGCACTTCCATGCTTGTCCATGAAGGCGGGACGCGCACCTTCCAGGCGGATCTCAACCTCTCCTGGTCCTTCGCCGCGGTGGCCGGCGCGCTGAACACCGCCGGCTTCTACGCCGTCGGCTTCTACGCCGTCGGCTTCTACGCCTCGAACATGACCGGCAATGTGTCGGCAATCTCCGACCGGGCCGGGACCGGCGACCTCATCCTCGCCGCCAAGGCGCTGCTCCTCGTCATCCTGTTCGCGCTGGGCGCCGCGACCTCGACGCTGCTGATCCGTCGGCGCCGCCGCCATGCGCCCTACGGCGCCTATGCCTACAGCATCTGCGCCGAGGCCTGCCTGCTCGTCGCGATCGGCCTGATCGCGCTGCCGCTGGCTGAGCCCGCCCGCGGCGAGGCGCTGGTGTTCGGCCTCAGCTTCGTCCTGGGATTGCAGAACGCCGCGGTGACGAAGATCACCGATTCCCGGGTGCGAACCACTCATGTCACCGGCATGGTCACCGATATCGGCATCGAGCTTGCGCGCTGGCTGGACCGCAAGGCGGGCGATCCCCAAGCCAAGCGTCACGACCCCGCCAAGCTGCGGCTCCACCTGATGACGGTCGGCGCGTTCCTCGGCGGCGGCCTTTTGGGCGTGGTCGCCTATCGCGCGATCGGCGTGGGGCTCCTGTTCGCCGCCGCCGCGATCCTGGCCCTGCTAGCGGTTCCGGCGATCGCCGCCCGCCGCTCGGCCCCGGCGGAATGACGGACGCCGCGCTCAGGCCTTGATGTCGAGGAGCTGGCCGCTCATGCGGTCGGCGGTGCGCGCCACCGCGGCGTTCAGCGCGAGGGACGTCCGGGATTCGATCAGGTCGGCGACGGTGCTGGACAAGTCGACCTGCGCGGCGGGCGGCAGCGCCGCATCCCCGACCGGCGCGCCGATCGCCGCGACTTTCTGGGCTGCCGTGCCGAACCGGTCGGTCGCCCGGGTCATACCGGCGGTCGCAATCTGAAGCGCGTCGATCATCGCGGGCTCTCCTCGCGGAGAGCTTGCCACGATAATGCAACGTGGGGGTTTCGCGGACCGCTCAAATGCGAGGGATCCGGGTTGTTTGGCGCTCTGGGCCAGGGTGATGCCCAAATCGCATTGCGGATCCCTCGTCTGTGACGGCTTCGACGGACTAGTATCCCGGCACGCGGGGCCGGATGCGCGAATCTAGATCGAAACGGACCGAATCGATTCGCAGTCTGTTTGACTCGTCCGTCTTATCCTCGCCCTCATCCTGAGGCCGCTTCGCAGCACCTCAGGATGAGGGGGCATTGGGATTTGTGTTAATCCAAACCACCGGAAGCGGTCTGGAAGGCGCCGACGCGCATCGGTCGAGCGATCGGGTCTGAGACGCTTGGTGCGGACGGCGGGAGACCCGCAGCACCAACATTGACCTTTGAAATCGTTGAAGTTTTCCGGGCGCCTTGCCTGCCCTTTGTAGCGCCTTTTGTAGGGGCTGGCGAGTAGGTTATCAGTGCTCAGCGACTGCTGCCATGAGCTGTTGGGGAGCACCCTTGACGACGCGGCGCTGAACTTCGTGGCTTCATGGTGCGAGCTACATCGTGAAGCCGAGCCGAAGGTCCTGTACTAGGAGGCGGGCAGCCGTGACGACAGGATGAGAGACCAATGGATGGGGTGGCAGGGATACTAGACTTTTTACGCCGAGCCGAGGCGCTGAAGAGCACCCTTCGTTCAGCTCGCACCGCCTCTGGTCGTCAGGAGAGCACAGCGGAGCATACATGGCGTCTCTGCCTCATGATCGTGGTGTTCGCCGATGCACTGGAAGGCGTCGATGTCCTCAAGCTGATCAAAATGTGCTTAGTGCATGACCTCGGAGAGGCGATCAGTGGAGATGTACCGGCGCCCGTCCAAGTTGGACGTGCGGCTCGCGACAAGAGTGCTCGGGAGCAGCGAGACTTGGAAGCTCTGACCGAACCTCTGCCGGTGGCGTCGCGGCAGGAGATCCTGGCGCTGTGGCAGGAGTACGAGCAGGGCGTTTCGCCGGAGGCGGTGTTGGCCAAGGGCTTCGACAAGATCGAGACGCTCCTTCAGCACAACCAGGGTCTGAACGTTCCGGACTTCGACTACGCCTTCAACCTTGGATACGGCCGTCGCTACACCGATGCTCATCCGCTAACCAAGGTCGTCCGCGAGGTCATAGACGCGGATACGCGGCGGCACCTTGGCTGAGTAAGCCCTATGCTGTGCCATGGCCGTTTACGGCGCCTACCACAGCTCGGCGTTCGAGACCGGCTTCCCGCTCGCGGCTTGCAAGCCCCTAACCTGACGTCCTGACATTCGCTCGGTGATGTTACTGAAGAGGCAGTTGCGTCTCTGCGCACGGTGACAAGGTGCTCAGATTGGCATGTTAAGCCGCCAAACACTCCTCATCTGCATGGCAGAGTTCATTTTCCGAGCTGTTGTGGGCTTGGGTAATGAACCTCGCTCCGCCGGAGGCCAACACCTCCTCCTCAAGCGCCATCGAGACGCGCACCTTCCCGAGGTCCGGAAGAGGCTGTGACACCCTCAATCTCGCACTCGCCCTCTGCCTTGACCGTGCGCTGACGTAGCGGCTCACCACCTGCTGCGTGACGTCGAGAACGCTCGCCATCTCAGTGTGCGTGAGGTCGGGGAAGTGATCGCACAGCCAGAGGACGCAGCCCTGGACGTTCAGGTCACTGAGACGTTCAGCGCGGAAGGCGTTCAGCGCCTCGCGAGCCTGAAGGATCACCGGGCGTGCCTGCTGGGCTTCAAGAGCGGCCAGTGTCTCCGACCACCGTGCCTCGATCCAATTCTGGCCGGCAGGGCTGATGACGTCGAAGGGGTAGCGGACGCTCGGTGGCTTGGCTGCGATGTGTTTCCCGAGACCATGCTTCAGGGCTTCAGGTGTCAGGCGATGGCGGTTGTGGGCACGACCACCCTCCACGTAGAGGAAACCCATCTCCCGAAGGATGGTCCTGATCCGACGTGGTGATACGCCTTTCACCTCCCCCAAGTTCGGTGATGGTGATCCAGTTTCCTGTATTGACCTCGACCAGCTCGCCTGTGCGTCTGTCGAGGGTATGCTCTGTGTACTTCATGTCCTTGTTTCTCTCATGTTGTGGGCTTCGGTAATGAACCTCGCTCCGCCGGAGGCAGACGAGGAGCTTCTGTGAACACGAGTGGTCCCCGCACGCCGTCAGGCGCACGTGGATCATCTTCGTGAGTATGGAGAGGGGTCGTAGAGGGCCCGGACGGTGCACGTGACGAGGTCTGAAAAAGACTGATACGCCGCCTCAGAGACGCGAGTGGACCAATCCCGCAGCCTCCAGGCTCGACAGCCTCACCTATCGGTCTACGATGCCCACATGAGCTACGTGGACCGCATCGCCCGTCTGCGCATCGTCCTTCACGACATCAAACCGCCCGTCTGGCGGGTGGTCGAGGTGCCGCTGACGGCCAGCCTCAAGGGGCTGCACGAGGTGATCCAGGCGGCCATGCCGTTTGAGGACTACCACCTGTTCGCGTTCCGCATCAGCGAGCTACGCTATGCGCTACCGGATCTGGAATGGCCCAACCCAAAGACCCGCAACGCGAAGACCATGAAGCTCGGTGCGGTGTTGGAGCCGGGAGTGGAGGAGTTCACCTACACCTACGACTTCGGAGACAACTGGCAGCATACCGTCACTGTCGAGGCGGTCGGTCCTGCTGACCCTGCCCTGGACTACCCGCGGTTCGTAGAGGGTGGCAGGCGCGCGCCACCGGAGGATGTTGGCGGCACGATGGGCTTTGAGGAGTTCGTGGAGGCCGTCACCAAGCCCCGCCATCGCGAGCGCAAGGCGATGCTGGAGTGGTGCGGTGGGTCGTTCGACCCCGAGACCATCCCCACCGAGACCATCATTGAGCGGATGGGCAAGCTGTCGAGACGCCGGACCATCGGAAAGGCTGCCGTCGCCAAGAGCCGAGGACTGGAGCATTAGCCCAGCACCCAGCAGAGTTGCCTCCGTCAGGCAGCCCTCTTCGCGACCTTGGCAATGGTAGCCCGGCTGCACTCTGTGGCGGCCTGGATCTGAGACCATGACAGGCCCTTGGTGAGCATGGTCGCGATGCTCGCGTTGCGCTCAGTATCCTCAGGACGTCCCTTGTAGCGGCCCTCGGCCTTCGCCTTGGCCTGACCATCTGCCTGCCTGCGGCGGCGGTCCTCGTAGTCCTTCCGGGCCACGGCAGCGAGCACATCCAGCATCATGCTGTTGACGGCCTCGAACATCCGCACCGTGAAGGCGTCGGTGTTGGTGGTGGCCATCATCCACGAGGTCGGGAGATCCAGGGCGACGACTCGGACACGGCGGCTGGTCAGCTCGGCCTTCAGGCGCTCCCAGTCATCAGCCGTGAGACGCGACAGGCGGTCCACCTGCTCGACCAAGAGCACGTCACCGGGACGGGCATCTTTCAGGAGCCGGAACAGCTCGGGACGAGCCAGCTTCGAGCCGCGCTCGTTCTCGACGTACCACGCTGCGATGTGCAGTCCGCGCTCGGAAGCGAAGGCGTCAAGCTGCGCTCTGGCGCGCTCGGCGTCCTGCTCGGTGGTGCTGGCTCGGAGGTAGGCACGAACGAACACGGTGAACCCCATCGGTCTGGTTAGGATGGTTCACATGATGTCGGTTCACTATGGTTAGGTCAAGTGGGTTTCTGGACCGGTCCAGTAGTTGGTTCGCCATGGGCATACCCAAACCAGATCTCGGAACGGGAGGCGGTTCGCACTGTTTGCGGAGACATCCGGAGGAGTGACGATGCGACCGCTCGTAATAGCCGGCGCCCTGATCGTGGGAGCTACAATCGGGGCTCTTGCCCAAGACGCGCCACAGGAGGGCAAGGAACAGGTTTGTCAGGCTCGGGCTAACGCGCTGAAGGTCACGGAGGAGATGCGGGACAACTACATGCGCGAGTGCCTCGCTGGTGAGCGCCTGGAACGGAGTAAGGCCGAGACCAAGTAGCTCGCACTTTATACCTGACACAGACTAGCATCAGGCACATCCGAACGTGGCCACACACAGTCGATTGGTCCGCATATCTGACCCGGTGCTGACCCTGAGCCTGGAGGAACAGCGAGGCCACCTCCTCAAGGCGGATCAGAACATCGCGGGCGGGGAACGGCGCATCACAGAGCAGATGGCCCGCATTGCGAGGCTCAGAGATGGTGGTCATGACACCACCGAACACGAGGTGTTCCTTACCACGCTCCAGACCGCTTTGGACGAGTGGTACGCGCACCGTGACCTGATCCTCAGCACCATCGACCGTCTGAAGAAGCAGCAGCCGTAGGCCGCCAGCTACACGAGCGAGGCACACCCTCGGATCTCCCGACGCAGGCCCTCCCCCTATCGACCGTGCGGGCGAGGCAGGGCCATGGGGGACATGGGTCAGCCGCGAGTTCGTCGATGTCGTCTCACAAGTTCGCGGTCCACATTCTGACCTCTGAGCAGCCCAGGAGCACACGACAGGAGCGCGTCTCGCAGAGGAGACGGGCGCCATAGGCACTCGACCAGAGGCACAGATGGGGGTAAGACCTAACAATCCCCTCGAAGGTGTAACTATGGTGGATCATACCGTCTATGATCTCATCAAGGACACCATAGCGAAACTGTCTATCACACTGTCTACTAAGCAACCTATGAACTCTTGATGTAGTCTCGTTTAGACTACTGTCCATCTAGTCGCGGCACAGGGGTCCATCACCTCCCTGTCCGGCTCCAACACAACCCGTCTGGGCTGCTTGGTCGAGGCAGTCGCGATTTTCGCGCCACATCCTCTCCCACGGGCTGGAGTGCCCGGTCTTCTCCTAGTCTGCGACCTGACTGCCGCGATCTTGCTCCGCAGGCGCTGCCGCTTGGCCTTCTTCCTAGTGTGTCGGGCAATCCCCTCGGACGAGCCTCAGCGCAGCCCACCAAGCCATACCCGAAGGCGGCCTTCTCCTAGTGTGCGTGGTAATGGGGATCGAACCCACGATCTTCCTTGCTGATCAAGAGCTTGCCCCACCGAAGCCCGGCCTGAACCCAGGCCCTCAGGAAGCTCGATGAGGACAGCGTGCCGGCCCGCTTTTTCCTAGAGGTCCGGGTATCCGCCCATTTCCGCGCAAGTCATTGGCCGACCGAGCGGATTGGCGCCCTGGAACGTGGCCGGCGGAAGGGTGCAGAGCCCGTCCGCAATGTCACGTTCTTCCCTAGTGGTGGCGCTAATGCAGCTATTCCGCAGCAAGCCTTTGATCCGGCGAGGAGATTGCCCCTCTCGAAACTGGCTTGATCAGGGCGCGCTCGGGCGTGTCGTCCGGGCCTTCAACTGCCGTCTGTCACCATGGTCGAGGCAGGCCACGCGATAGGCTGTTGCAGTTGTCGCGTGCACTCCAGGGCGCCCATCATTGAGCCCCTGAGTTGGGCCCGGCCAGAGCCTTGCGGCCGCTGGTGGCCTCCACGCGCACACGGGAAGCCACCTCCTGTTCCCACAGCCGCCGCTCGCCAGCTCTGAGCCCAAGGTCGGCCGGCGAGAGAAGGAGCACCTCGTCCCTAAGGTCCGGGAAATGTCGCCGCGAGATCGGTCCTCGCATGTGTTCAATAGAGGCCTAGAACGGCCGTCAAGGCTTCGGTAGGATCGACTACCTATCGACAGCTCTCGGCCGCTGGCGGGCCTCCCGCGACGACTCTGCGGCCATTCCCAGTGCCGCTCTCGATCTCCTATGCGGATGAACAAATCTGCCATCTCACGGAAAAGGGGAGCCGAAGCTCCCCTGATCCTTAGCGTCGAACCGTCGCGCCTGGTGTCGTAGACGTTGTGGACACGTGATCGTGCCTATGGCGCCTGAGCAGCCCCCCGAGGCCTAAGAGGCCGAGCAGGCCCAACCAACCTAGATTGAAGTCATTGTCGTTCTTATCTGCACGTGGCGCAGTCTGCTGAGTGGTCGTCGGATTTGTAGTTGACTGCTGAGCTAGCGCCGGGGTCGCGACTAGAGCCAGAGCAAGCAGAGAAGCGGGAAGCGATTTCATTGGAGAACCTTTGCGAGGTGTCGATGCGGCAGGAACGCCCCTGCCGGCAAAAGGGTTCACACGCTCGTGAAGTAACGGAGGTGCTCATGAAATTCGCCCCCACAATGATTGCCGCGATGGTGCTCGTGGCCGGAGCCGGGCAGGCTGAGGCTAGGGGCTGCATCAAGGGCGCGATAATCGGCGGTGTCGCTGGCCATTACTTGGCAGACCGTGGCGTCGTGGGTGCAGTCGCCGGCTGCCTGGGTGGACGCTATCTGGCCAATCGCGCAGCGCGCAGCAACGTCAGCTACGGTCAACGTGGAGCCCCTCGCAGCGGGTATGCTCCGCGAGGTGGGTACGGCTACTGATTAAGGAGGGAGGGGGTGACCCCTCCCCATGCTCTGCGTCGAGGGTAGATCGCTGATCAGCGACGCAGTCCGTTGCGGCCGTCTTACCTGAATGCCGGCTTTCCATCCCGAGCGGGCCTCACGAGTGGGTACCAAGCGTCAGCTTTCGACCACTAGGTCGAGGCGCGGGGTTCAGCGTGCTATATCCGCGGCAGCGAACCGCCTGCCGCTGCGTTCTATTCTCATCCCACCAGCTGCAGCAGGAGCGTGGCCGCCCCGAGCGTGGCATCATTTTGCCAAACCGAGTGCCGCCGCATCCGGCCTCGGGCCGATGCGTCATTTCGCCATAGTGTTGGCTTTGGTGGGGCCTATCGTCAGCGCGAGAATGAGGCGCCTTCGTGGATGGCGGGGGGCAGGACGAGGCCTATGACCGACGAACAATCTCGGCCCAGCGCTCAGCAAAGCCAAGTCATGGCGACAACCAAGGCGGTTGGGGCGGCAGCAAGTTCCGATGACCGTTACCGGCTGCTGGTCGAGGGGATCGTTGATTACGCAATCTACATGCTCGATCCGAAGGGCAATGTTGTGAGCTGGAACCGCGGCGCGCAGCGCTTCAAGGGCTACAGCGACGCGGAGATCATCGGCCAGCACTTCTCGCGCTTCTACACGGACGAGGACCGGGCAACGGACCTCCCCGCCCGCGCTCTGCACATCGCCACCACCGAGGGCCGTTTCGAGCAGGAGGGCTGGCGGGTCCGTAAGGATGGCAGCCTGATGTGGGCGCACGTCCTGATCGATCCGATCCGTAGCGAGGATGGCGAGCTGGTTGGCTTTGCCAAGGTCACCCGTGACCTCAGCGAGCGGCAGGCTTCGCGAAAAGCGCTGCAGCAGAGCGAGCAGCACTTCCGACTGCTGGTACAGGGTGTGCAGGACTACGCCATCTACATGCTCGATCCCCACGGCAGGATCACAAGCTGGAACAAGGGGGCCCAGCGCTTCAAGGGCTACTCGGACGAGGAGATCATTAGCGAGCATTTCTCCCGGTTCTACACCGAGGAAGACCGGGCAACCGGCCTACCTGCCCGAGCCCTGCAGACAGCGGCCGCGGAAGGGCGGTTCGAGGCCGAGGGCTGGCGCGTGCGCAAGGATGGCACCCGGTTCTGGGCCCACGTGGTCATCGATCCGATCCGCGGCGAGCACGGCGAGCTGGTCGGCTTTGCCAAGATCACCCGTGACGTGACCGAGCGGCGTGACGCGCAGCCGACGCTCGAAGAGACGCGTGCCCGCTTCATCCAGTCACAGAAGATGGAAGCCATCGGCCAGCTCACCGGCGGCGTCGCTCATGACTTCAACAACCTGCTCGCGGTCGTGCTGGGCAACCTCAACCTCGCCCGCAAGCGCCTGCCGAACGACCCCAAGCTCTTGCAGCTGATCGAGAACTCGATCGACGCGGCCGAGCGGGGCGCCACGCTGACCAAGCGCATGCTCGCCTTCGCCCGCCGTCAGGAGCTGACCACTGGCCCCATTCACGTGCCCGAACTCGTGCACGGCATGGCAGAACTGCTGCAGCGCTCGATCGGCCCGGGCGTCTCGGTCAACACGCAGTTTCCGCTGCAGCTGCCGCTCGCCTTCGCCGACGCGAATCAGCTGGAGCTGGTGCTGCTCAACCTGGCAGTGAACGCCCGCGACGCCATGCCGGAGGGCGGCACAATCACGATCTCGGCCCGTGGCGCGCGGGTTGAGAGCGACGAAGTTCCCGGCCTGGCAGCGGGCAGCTATGTCTGCCTTTCGGTCACCGATACGGGCGAGGGTATGGACGAACAAACGCTTGCGCAGGCGGTCGAGCCGTTCTTCACGACGAAGGGCATCGGCAAGGGTACGGGCCTCGGGCTTTCGATGGTGCACGGTTTTGCCGAGCAGTCGGCTGGCCGCCTGATCCTGAAGAGCGTCAAAGGCCATGGTACGACCGCCGAGCTGTGGCTGCCTGAGGCCGCGGCAGGCAGCGTGAGGGAAGAGGCGCCGGACACCGGCCCGTCGCTGCCCCCTCTGAAGCCCTTGACGGTGCTCGTCGTCGACGACGACCCACTCGTGCTGATGAACACTGCGGCCATGCTGGAGGATCTCGGCCACACGGTGCTGGAGGCGACCTCAGGGCCACAGGCACTGCGGGTCCTTCGCCGTTCGGAGGACATTGCTCTCGTGATCACGGATCAGATGATGCCGGGCATGACTGGCACGCAGCTGATAGAGACCATGCAGACTGATTATGCCGCCCTGCCGGTCATTCTTGCCAGCGGCTTCTCTGAGTTGCCCGAGGACCGAATCGCGAGTCATGTGCGCCTGAATAAACCCTTCAAGCAGGCTGAACTTGCCCATGCGCTCGTGATGACCATGCAGCCACCCGGTCAGGTTCTGCCATTCCGTCCCAAGCACGGGTGAAACGATCCCGGCGCGGTTTGCGAGTGCAATCGAGAAAGCGCGCGTCGCGATCGGGATATTCGCTCGCGTAAGCGCGCTTAGGCTTGAGTGCTTCCATAACACTCAATCGGCGAGCAATCCCAACACCTTCAAGTCCGGACCGTGTTCCAACGGGGCGCTTCCCGACGAAACAGCTAGAAACCTGCGTTAGATCCTCGCAGCCAAGGGACAGCTGGAACCGTCGAGCTTAACTGTAGATCGAATTTTGACAGCATTGCGGGCCCATGCCATCGGGCCGGCATGCCAAACCGGATCGCCAAGAACGTCTCGATGACGCCCGAATTGGACCACTTCATCGACGCTCAGATTGCCTCTAGGCGGTTCCAGAATGCCGGTGAGATGATGCAAGCGGCAGTGCGCCTGATGAAGCCTGAGGAGACGGCTGAGTCCCGCAAACACGCTCGTCTTGCTGAACAGAAGATCCAGCATGCCTGAGGCCGAGAACGCGAGACATCGAGGGCAGCTCCAGCAGAGTGGGTCATCGAGAGCGGGGGAAGCCCGCTACCGTACCATCATTGAGAGCGCGGCCGACTTTGCCATCTTTGCCATGGACCGGGACGGCCGTGTCACGGACTGGAATCAGGGCGCGACCCGCATCCTAGGCTGGGGTGAGGACGAGATCCTAGGCCAATTGGGCCGCGTGATTTTCATGCCAGGGGACCAAGCGGAAGGCAGGCCCGAGCAGGAAATGCAGACCGCACTGCAGTCCGGCCGAGCCATCGATGAGCGCTGGCATCAGCGCAAGGACGGCAGCCGCTTCTGGGCCATGGGCGAGCTGATGCCGCTCAGGACCGAGGCCGGAGATGTCGAGGGCTTCGTCAAGATCCTTCACGACCGCACGGCCCAGCACCAGCAGGAGGAATGCCTGCGCGCGCAGGCCAGCACTCTTCGGACGATTACGGATCATGTCAGCGAGGCCGTGTTCCAGCTGGATGCGGACGGCAACATCACCTTTGCCAACCCGGCTGCCCAGGCCATGTTCGGTTGGTCGGCTGAGGAGCTTCTAGGGCGCAACCTTCACGAGGCACTGCACCATCATTACCCGGACGGTCGCCCCTACCCAGCCGAGGATTGCCCGCTGTCAGTTGCGCTGCGCACGGGCGAACTTCTGCGCGACCATGAGGAGGTGTTCTTCCGCCACGATGGCACGATGCGTCTTGTGCTTTGCACCAACGCGCCCGTGCGGGTGGATGGCCGGATCACCGGTACTGTCCTGACCGTCTCCGACATCACCGAACGCAAGCAGGCCGATGCGGCCCTGGCCGATACATCGAGGCGGCTGGATGCGGTGTTGAACAACGCCACGGTCGCAGTCTTCCTCATGGATGACCGGCAGCACTGCGTCTACATGAACGCAGCGGCCGAGCGGCTGACGGGCTACACTTTTGCGGAGACGCAAGGCCGACCCCTGCACGACATCATCCATCAAACCTACCCTGACGGCAGCCACTTCCCGCTGCACGAGTGCGCCATCGACCGCGCCTTTCCAGAGAACGCCCACACAAAGGGCGAGGAGGTGTTCGTCCATAAGGATGGCCGCTTCTACCCAGTCGCGTTCACCGCAAGCCCGGTCCACGACGAGGCGTCACGGACCATCGGCACAATCATCGAGGTGCGCGACATCTCGGCCGAGAAGGCACATGAGGCGGCCCTACGCGAGAGCACCGAGCGGCTCGCGAGCGAGCGTCACGCGCTTGAGGTGCTCAATCAAACCGGCATCCGGATCGCAGCCGAGCTGGACCTCGATCAGCTTGTGCAGACGGTGGTGGATGCCGGAGTCGATTTGACCGGAGCCAAGTTTGGCGCCTTCTTTTACAACGTCCTCGATGCAGGCGGCGGCAAGTACATGCTGTACGCGCTCTCGGGTGCGGAGCGTAGCGCGTTCGAGAAGTTCGGCATGCCGCGCGCGACAGAGGTGTTTGCGCCGACCTTTCGCGGCGAGGGCGTGATCCGCTCCGCCGACATTCTGAAGGACAAGCGCTACGGCCGAAATGCGCCGCATTCGGGCATGCCCAAAGGCCACCTGCCGGTACGCAGCTACCTGGCAGGTCCTGTGACCTCCCGCTCGGGTGAGGTGATCGGGGGATTGTTCTTCGGCCACCCTGAGCCGGACGTGTTCAGCGAGCGTTCCGAACAGCTGATGAGCGGTCTGGCCGCGCAGGCTGCCATTGGCATCGATAACGCACGATTATTTCAGGCGGCACAGCAGGCGAACGCGATGCTGGAGCAGCGCGTTGAGGAGCGCACCGCCGAGCTGCGCAAGACCGAGGAGGCGCTGCGCCAATCGCAGAAGATGGAGGCAGTGGGCCAGCTTACCGGCGGGCTCGCGCACGACTTCAACAATCTGCTCACCGGCATCTCTGGCAGCTTGGAGCTTCTTCAGACTCGTATGGCGCAAGGCCGCTTGACGGATCTCGAACGCTACATCAACGCGGCCCAGGGTGCCTCCAAACGAGCCGCAGCCCTAACCCATCGGCTGCTGGCCTTCTCGCGTCGCCAGACGCTCGACCCAAAGCCTACAGATGTGAACGGGCTCATCTTCGGCATGGAGGAGCTGATCCGGCGTACCGTTGGTCCCGCTATCTCAGTCGAGGTAGTCGGCTCGGCTGGGCTCTGGCCTGCTCTGGTGGACCCGCCCCAACTCGAGAACGCCCTCCTGAACCTCTGCATCAACGCCCGTGACGCGATGCCGGAGGGCGGACGCATCACCATCGAGACCGCCAACAAGTGGCTCGACGATCGCGCGGCCAAGGAGCGTGACCTGCCGCCCGGTCAGTACCTGTCACTTTGCGTCACCGACACCGGCACCGGAATGACGCCGGACGTAATCGCGCGGGCCTTCGATCCCTTCTTCACGACGAAACCCATCGGTCAGGGCACCGGTCTCGGCCTCTCGATGATCTACGGCTTCGTGCGACAGTCCGGCGGGCAGGTGCGGATCTACTCTGAAGTCGGGCAAGGCACCACCATGTGTCTCTACCTGCCGCGTCACTACGGGACGGCGGGCGGGGAAGATGTGCTCGCGAGCCTGAGCGACGCACCGCGTGCCGAGCAGGGTGAGACGGTGCTGATCGTCGATGACGAGCCCAGCGTGCGCATGCTGGTCACGGAGGTGCTGGAGGATCTCGGCTACACGGCCATCGAGGCGGCGGATGGCCCTTCAGGGCTGAAGGTGCTGCAGTCGGACGTGCGGATCGACCTTCTCGTGACAGATGTGGGTTTGCCAGGCGGTATGAACGGCCGGCAGATGGCGGATGCGGGCCGCCTCACCCGGCCGGGGCTGAAGGTGCTGTTTATTACCGGCTACGCCGAGAACGCAGCGGTGGGCAACGGGCATCTGGAGCCTGGCATGCAGGTGCTCACGAAACCCTTTGTCATGGAGACGCTCGCCAGCCGCATCCGAGAGATGATCGAGAGCAAGGTGTAGCCACTGAGCCTAGTGGATGTCCCGTATGCCGAACTGAGAACACTCCCTTGCGAGGACGGCGTAGACCGGGTCCTACACGCGGGTGGGTGGCGCGCGGCCCCTTTGGCTGGGTACCATGCGCCGCGTTCGGTCCACTGCCCGTCAAAGCTCGTAGCGGGGGAACAGCTTCAGCTCCGCGGCCATGTCTTCGACCGTAGGGGTCTCGTAGTCATCCCCTACATCGTCACTGGCGTGCCCGCAGAACGCGAACCTGATGCGTCGCTCGATCTTCGCCCTGGCCGCCCTCCGCTTGAAAGTGTGGCGCCAAGCATGGTTCGGGCTGATGTTCCGATCGGTAACGCCAAGACACCGAACCCACTCCGCTAGCTTGTTCCTCTGCTTCACCCACGGGGCCTGGACCGGGTTCGTCGGGTCGTCTCGGATCACTCGTTGTCCATTAGGGTCGTAGAACAGCGGTCCCTTGCCGACCGATGCCACGAACTCAATCAGACCCTGCTCGATCAGGTGCTCATGCAGCGGAACTGTTCGTGCTTGTCCACCCTTGACCGTACCGGCCTCGGGGCTGATCCGCATCAACCAGTAGCCGCCTTTGTGAGGCGTGAAGTCCTCGGCACGGAGCTGCGTCACCTCTCCCGGCCGTGAGCCCGTGTAGGCGCAGATCCAAGGCACCCAACGACGTGCGGCAATGTTGTGGGAAGCCATACGGCCGACCGCCGGAGCCGTGGTCGCCTTCAGGATGGTGCGCCATTCATCATCGTGGAACTCGCGTTCCCTCACCTTCGGTGCTGCCCTACCAACTGCGACGCTGACCCCCTCAAATGGGTTTGACGGGGTGCGCTTATTGTCGGCAGCCCATCCGAAGGCTACGCGAGCGGCACGCAGCCAAACGTCGTTGACCACGCCAGCCGTCCGGTCGGGGGTCACCAGGGTGTTCTTCCACCCGATGGCGTCCTCGCTGGTGATGGTCGCGATGTCTCTTCCCTCAAAGTACGACTCAAGTGCACGGAACACGGCACGCCAGCGGTTTACCGTAGCTGCTCCAGGGCGCCGTTCGTTGATCCACGCCTCGAAGAGGCTCCAGCACGTCAGTCCTGCGGCCTTCGTCCGGGGTAGCACCTTGAACTCAGGGTGCCGCATGGTGCGCACATCGGGAGCGTAGTCGCCTTCAGCACGGCGCTTGAGGGCGTAAGCGGCGGCGTCAAGCTCCCCTTCCACGACGTCGAGGAAGGCGTCAGCGGCGTCTTGCGTCAGCCGAATGCCCTGCTCCCCCAGGAAGGTGGCGACATGGCCTAGTTCGGTTACGGTGGCCCGCACATGGTGACGAGCCGCAGGGCTGGCCGGCAGTTCATCGTCTTCATCAGGGGCGCCAACGGATTGTCCGGCGAGGCGCTGACGGGCTTCCTCAAGCTGCTCGTGAAGGTGCTCCCATCGTTCAGGCTCACCCGGCTCGTCCTGATGGCGGCCGATGAACCAGCCGTACCACTGCCCGGCCAACCCATGCGCCTCGCGGTGCGTCAGCCCCCTACCCTCACCCCGCACAGCAGCCCTCAGCGCCTCGATGCGGCTCGTGATCGTCGCGTCCCAATCCCGCAGCTCGGCCTTCGCGGTCCCTGTGGACAGACTTGCCGGGCGGCGGAAACGCTCCTCCTGAGAGATCCCGTAGGCCCGCTTGTACGCCTCACGGACGTCCTTCGGGATGCCTTTGCGGGCGAACCAGTCTCCGTTGGGAGCACGGCTCAAGGAGGTCATCGGCACGGCCATTTGTAGCGCCCTTTGTAGCGGTGGGCGCCGAAAAACATCATGGTTCCAGCATGTTGCTGGGATCATTGCCGATTTCAAGAGTTTGGTGCGGACGGCGGGACTCGAACCCGCACGGCCTTGCGGCCGCAAGATTTTAAGTCTCGTGCGTCTACCGGTTCCGCCACGTCCGCATGGGTCCCTCGGTAGCCGCGCCGGCGCGTGCGATCAAGCGGTGGGCGTCCAGCCGTAGAGCCAGGCGTAGCGGTCGCGCATGCCGTCGGGGCCGAGGCGGCGCATCACCACGTTGCGGGCAAAGCCCATCAGGCGGCCGGCATGGTAGGTCCGGCCGTTGGAGCGGGCGGCCCATTGCACCCGCCGCACCCGGGCGGTCCGTTCGGCCGTATACGCGGCGAGCGCGGCGGCGACGTCCGCGTGGTCGGCGAGCGACCGCCTGAGCACGGCGGCATCCTCGACCGCCAGGGCCGCGCCCTGCGCCAGGTACGGCAGGACCGGGTGCGCCGCGTCGCCGAGCAGTGCCACCCGGCCGGCGGCCAGCGGGCGCGCCACGGCCCGGTCGGCGAGCGACCAGACCAGCCAGGAATCGGGCAGGCCCAGCAGGTCGCGCAGCGGTCCGGCGCAGCCGCGCAGATGCGCGCGCAGCACGGCGGGCTCGCCCAGGCGGCCCCAATCCTCGTCGCCCACCGCCTCGGGTACCACCGCGACGACGTTGAGGAAGCGGCCGCCGCGCACCGGGTAATGCACCACGTGCCGGCCCCGGCCGAGCCAGAGGCCCGTGGCCGGACCCTGGAACGCCTCGGGCACCGCCTCACTGGGAATCAACGCGCGCCAGGCCGCCGCCCGGCCCGGCCTCAGGGGCGCGGCGTCGAGATGGCCGCGCAGGCGCGAGCGCAATCCGTCGGCGCCGATCACGAGGTCGAACGGCAGGGCCTGCGCGCCGCCGCTGCTTTCCGCGGTGAGTACGGCACCGGAACCGGTTTCGGCCAGGCCGGTGATGTCGCGACCCATCATCAGGCGGATCGCTGGGCGGCTGCGCAGGGCGTCGAGCAGCAGGGTCTGCAGGTCGGCCCGGTGGATCACGTAATAGGGTGCGCCGAAGCGCTGATTCGCCGCCGCGCCGAGGCTGACGCCGCCGATCCGGCGGCCGCTGTCGAGGGCGCGAACCTCTACCGCAGGCGGCTCGCTCGCCGCCCGGCGCAGGGCCGCCGACAGGCCGAGATCGGCCAGCACCCGGCTGGCATTCGGGGAGATCTGGATCCCGGCCCCGACTTCGCTGAAGCCGGTGCGGCGCTCGATCACCGTGACGGCGTGGCCAGCATCCGACAGGGCCAGGGCCGCGGTCAGACCGCCGATACCGGCCCCGACGATCCCGATCTCCAAGGGCGTTCGACTGTCCGAGGGCAAGGGAGGGGGCGCTACTCCGCGGCGACAGCGGCGGCGTCGTGCCAGACGCAGGCCTGCGGATCGGCCTCGTCGGCCTTCAAGCCGGCGCGGTAGCGATAGAGCGTCGAGCAATACTGGCAGATGATCTCGGTGTCGGCGCCCATGTCGAGGAACACGTGCGGGTGGTCGAACGGCGGCAGCGCGCCGATGCACATGAATTCCTTCACCCCGACCGCGATTACGGGCACGCCCGGCTCGTTGTGGAAGTGCGGTACCGCCTTGCCTGCCATACGGCCCTCGCCTGCCCTGCGCCCGTCCGCTGGGGCGAATCTGCCCGGACGCTCCGGGGCGTCTCGTGCCCGCTTATGCCGCCAGCCCCGCAGCCGGCGCAAGCCTCCCGAGCCGCGCACCCGCGCTCCGCCGGGTGCCGGCGGCTTGGCCTGCCGCGCTCGGCACCGTACATAGGTCCAACAGCCGATTTACGACGCCGCAAAAAGTCTCGACGATGCAACAGGAACAGGCCACCGCGCAGGGCACCCGCCGGGCGCCGGAGCCGCCGATCCACGGCCCGGAGGGATTCGAAGGCATGCGCCGGGCCGGCCGCCTGACCGCCGAGGCCCTGGATGTCCTGATGGAGGCGACCCAGCCCGGCGTCACCACCGAGGAGCTCGACAAGCTCGCCTACGAGTTCGCCATGGATCACGGCGCCTATCCGGCGTCGCTGCTCTACCGCGGCTATCCCAAGTCGATCTGCACCTCGATCAATCACGTCGTCTGCCACGGCATCCCCAACGACAAGCCCCTGCGCGAGGGCGACATCGTCAATCTCGATTGCTGCCTGATCCTCGACGGCTGGCACGGCGACTCGAGCCGGATGGCCTATGTCGGCGAGGTCCCCCGAAAGGCGCAGCGCCTGTGCGAGATCACTTACGAGGCGCTGATGCGCGGCGTCGCGGCGGTGAAGCCGGGCGGCTCGACCAACGATATCGGCCGGGCAATCCAGACCTATGCCGAGAGCGAGCGCTGCTCGGTGGTGCGCGACTTCTGCGGCCACGGCCTCGGGCGGATCTACCACGACGCGCCGACCATCCTGCACTACGTCGAGGCGAGCTACGACGTGCCGCTGAAGCCCGGTCAGTTCTTCACCATCGAGCCGATGATCAATCTCGGCCGTCCGGCCGTGAAGGTGCTGGGCGACGGCTGGACCGCGGTGACGCGGGACCGCTCGCTCTCGGCCCAGTTCGAGCACACGGTGGCGGTGACCGAGACGGGCGTCGAGATCTTCACGGTCTCGCCGAAGGGGCTGCATCAGCCCATCAACCCGGCGGCCTGACCGTCCGTGGCGCCGGCCCCGGACGACGGCGCGGCGGGGCTGTTCGAAGACAGCCCCGGGCCCGCCGCCAAGGAGGCGCCGCATTATCACGGCCATCGCGACCGCCTGCGGGAGAAGTTCGCGGCGGCCGGCGGCGACGCCCTGCCGGATTACGAGCTGCTGGAGCTGGTCCTGTTCCGGGCGATTCCCCGCCGGGACGTGAAGCCGCTCGCCAAGGCGCTCGTCGCCCGCTTCGGCAGCTTCGCCGAGGTGCTGAGCGCCGAGCCGGCGCGGCTGATGGAGGTCGAGGGCGTCAGCGCCGGGGCCGCCGGCGATCTGAAGGTGATCGAAGCGGCGGCCCGGCGGCTCACCCGCGGGGCGCTCCGCGAGCGCGACCTCCTCAATTCCTGGGGCGCGCTCCACGATTATCTGCGCACCACCATGGCGTTCGCGCCGCGGGAGGAATTCCGCATCCTGTTCCTCGACAAGCGCAACCACCTCATCGCCGACGAGGTGCAGGGGCGCGGTACCGTCGACCACACGCCGGTCTATCCGCGGGAGGTCGCCCGCCGAGCCCTGGAACTCTCGGCGACCGCGATCATCCTGGCGCACAACCATCCCTCCGGAGACCCGGCGCCCTCGGCGACCGACGTGGCGATGACACGGGAGATTGTTTCGGTCCTGGCACCACTGAAAATTGTGGTGCACGACCATGTCATCCTCGGTCGAAACGGACATGCCAGCCTGAAAGGCCTCAAGCTGATCTGATCTTCCTGCCGTCTTGAGCGTTGTCGACCGCGCGTATAGCCCTGTTGGGGGTGGCGCGCCTCTTGCCTGAAGAGCGAGAGCGTGAGGGAGAAGCGGAATGGCGTTGACGGCCTTCGACGAGATGAACGGGATCGTCAACGGTGCCGCTGACCCGGCCGCCGTCCGCGACGCCTACGGCAAGCTGAAGACCTGGCTCGAGACCACGCCGCCCGAGCATTTCAACACCCGAAGGAGCCAGGCCGAGCTGCTGTTCCGCCGGATCGGCATCACCTTCGCGGTCTACGGCGACAACGAATCGACCGAGCGCCTGATCCCCTTCGACATTATCCCGCGGGTGATCACCAAGCCGGAATGGGATTTCCTCGAGCGCGGGCTCAAGCAGCGGGTGACCGCGATCAACCTGTTCCTGAAGGACGTCTACGGCGCTCAGGAATGCATCAAGGCCGGCATCATCCCGGCCGACCTCGTCTACCGGAACGCCCATTACCGGATGGAGATGCGCTCGTTCCGAGTGCCCCACGACCTCTACGTCCACGTCGCCGGGATCGACATCGTCCGCACCGGCGAGAAGGATTTTTTCGTCCTCGAGGACAATGCCCGGATCCCGTCCGGCGTCTCCTACATGCTGGAGAACCGGGAGGTGATGCTGCGCCTGTTCCCGGACCTGTTCTCCAAGCACCGGGTCGCCCCGGTGGAGAATTATCCGGACGCGCTGCTTGCGACCCTGCGCAGCCTCGCTCCGGGCTCGGCCACCCGCGACCCGACCGTGGTCCTGCTGACCCCCGGCCGCTACAACTCGGCCTTCTACGAGCACTCGTTCCTGGCGGACAAGCTCGGCGTCGAGCTGGTGGAGGCCTCCGACCTCTTCACGAAGGACGACGTGGTGTACATGCGCACCACCGAGGGCCCGCGCCGGGTCGACGTGATCTACCGCCGCCTTGACGACGATTTCCTGGATCCGCTTGTGTTCCGTCCGGATTCGGTCCTCGGCGTGCCCGGCCTGATGAATGCCTACGAGCGCGGCTCCGTGACATTGGCCAACGCGGTCGGCACCGGCATCTCCGACGACAAGGCGGTCTACAGCTACATGCCGGAGATCGTGAAGTTCTTCACCGGCGAGGAGCCGATCCTGCACAACGTGCCGACCTATCGCTGCCGCGAGAAGGAATCCTTCGCCTACGTGATGGACAACCTGTCCGACCTGGTGGTGAAGGAGGTGAACGGCTCCGGCGGCTACGGCATGCTGGTCGGGCCGCATGCGAGTAAGCGCGAGATCGAGGATTTCGCCAAGAAGCTGAAGCACGCCCCCGACGGCTTCATCGCCCAGCCAACCCTGTCGCTCTCGACCTGCCCGACCTTCGTCGCCTCCGGAGTCGCTCCGCGCCACGTCGACCTGCGGCCCTTCGTGCTGTGCGGCGCCGACCAGATCCGCATCGTGCCCGGGGGGCTGACCCGGGTCGCGCTGAAGGAAGGCTCGCTGGTCGTCAATTCCAGCCAGGGCGGTGGTACCAAGGATACCTGGGTGCTCGACGCTTGAGGGAGTCGCTGCTCCACCCCTTCTGACGCGGCGCCTGCCGCCGAGCCGAGTCGCATACCATGCTGTCCAGGACTGCCGACAACCTCTTCTGGCTCTCGCGCTACGTGGAGCGCGCCGACTTCGTCGCGCGCATCCTCGATGCGGCGCACCGCCTGGCCTCGCTGCCGACGAGCTATGGCGGCGGCGAGACCAACGAGTGGGAATCCGCCCTCGCCTCGGCCGGCGACCCCGACCTGTTCAAGCCGCATTACAGCGTGATCAACGCCGATACGGTCTGCGACTTCCTGGCGTTCAGCCCGCACAACCCGTCCTCGATCCGCTCCTGCATCGAGTCGGCCCGCGAGAATGCCCGCTCGGTGCGCACCGCGCTCACCACCGAGATGTGGGACGCGATCAACGGCGCCTGGCTGGAGCTGCGCAACTACAGCGGCAAGGAGCTGAGCCGCGACGAGTTCGGCCGGTTCCTCGACTGGGTGAAGACCGTCTCGCTGACCTTCGACGGCTCGGCCTTCCGCACCATGCTGCGCAACGACGCGTTCTGGTTCACCCGCCTCGGCACGGCGATCGAGCGGGCCGACAACACCGCCCGCATCCTCGACGTGAAATACCAGATCCTGCTGCCGCAGAACGAGACGGTGGGCGGCAGCCTCGACTACTTCCAGTGGACGACGATCCTGCGCGAGGTCTCGGCCTTCAACGCCTATCACTG
This sequence comes from Blastomyces emzantsi, assembly GCA_003206725.1. NCBI lineage: Eukaryota > Fungi > Ascomycota > Eurotiomycetes > Onygenales > Ajellomycetaceae > Blastomyces > Blastomyces emzantsi. The sequence continues at coordinate 50,377 of QGQJ01000007.1, forward strand.
GGTCTATCGCGAGAGCGTCAAGCCGCTCCTCGTGGCCGACCTGCTGATGCTGAACAAGCAGATGCCGCGCTCGTTTGCCAATTGCTACGGTGTGATCGTTGAGTATCTCGACCTGATCGCCGACGCCTACGGCCGGCGCGGCCCGAGCCAGCGCCTGGCCGGGAATATGCTGGCCAAGCTCGAGAGCGAAGATATCGACCGCGTGTTCAATTCGGGTCTCCACGAATTCGTCGAGGCGTTCATCGCGGAGAACAACAGGGTGGGCGAAGCCATCGCCAAGCAGTATCTGGTCGGCTAGCGGATCGTCCCGGAACTCGGATCCGGGACGATCCGCCGAGAACGTGACGCCGCATCATCGTCGTCTGATGGCCGGCGAGACCCGTTCGGGATGATGCAATCGGACGAGACGGACAGGCCCGGCGCATGCGCATCCGCGTGGTCCATGAGACCATCTACACCTACGAGCAGCCGGCCCGTGGCCTGGTGCAGGTCATGCGCCTCACGCCCAGGGACCATGACGGACAATATGTCCGCACCTGGCGGATCGACACCTCGATCGACGGGCGGCTCACTGCCCGGGAGGACGGGTTCGGCAACATCGTCCACTGGTTCACGCCCGACGCGCCGGCGGACGCCCTCACTATCCGGGTCACCGGCGCGGTCGATACCGAGGACACCCACGGGGTGATCCGCGGAACGGTCGAGCGCCTGCCGGACGAGTTCTACCTGCGCGATACGGATCTCTGCACGACGACCCCGGAACTCCAGATCTTTGCCGAGCGGGTCGCCACCAACGGCGACGGCACGCCGCTCGCCGTGCTGCACCGCCTGCGCGCCGCGGTTCCCCAGGCGGTGGCCTACGAGCCCGGGCCGGCCGTCAACGGCGTGCCGTCCGGGAAGGCCTTCGCCGCCGGCAAGGGCATCTGCCAGGATCTGACCCACGTGTTCATCGCCGCGGCCCGGCATCTTGGCATCCCGGCGCGCTACGTCGCCGGTTATCGCGCCCGCGACGACGGCGAGGCCGATGTCGAGGCGCCGCATGGCTGGGCCGAGGCCCTGGTGCCGAATCTCGGCTGGGTCGCCTTCGACGCGTGCTACGAGAACGCCCCGTCCGACGGCTACATCCGCGTCGCAACGGGGCTGGATTATCTCGGCGCGGCTCCGATCCGCGGCAGCCGCACCGGCGGCGGGACCGAGACCCTGGACGTCAAGCTCCGCGTCGAGCAAGGCAGGGACGCCACGCAATCCTGATTCCCTGCCTGATTCCCTGAAGTCGGGCCGCCGGCCGCATGCCAGCCGGAAGCCCCCGCGAGAGCCCGAGATCCATGACCTACTGCGTCGGTGTCCTCGTCGAGGAGGGGCTCGTGATGGTCGCCGACACCCGTACCAATGCGGGGCTCGACGACATCTCGACCTACCGGAAGCTCCATCATTTCAACGTGCCGGGCGAGCGGGTCATGATGCTGGCCTCGGCCGGCAACCTGTCGATCACCCAATCGGTCCTGAGCCTGCTGCAGGAAGGCGTGCCCGGCGAGGACGGCGAGCCGGCCCAGAAGCTGATCGAGGCGCCGACCATGTTCCAGGCGGCGCAGCTCATCGGCCGCGCCATCCGGCGGGTCCGGGCGATCGAGAAGGACGGGTTCGAGGCGGCCAGCATCCGGTTCTCGATCTCGCTGCTGTTCGGCGGCCAGATCGCCGGCGAGGCCATGCGGCTGTTCCTGATCTACTCGGCCGGCAACTTCATCGAGTGCAGCACCGATGCGCCGTTCCTCCAGATCGGCGAGCACAAATACGGCAAGCCGATCCTCGACCGAGCGGTGAAGTTCGAGAGCGACCTCTATGACGCCCTGAAGGTGAGCCTCGTCTCGATGGATTCGACCATGCGGTCGAATCTCGGCGTCGGCCTGCCGATCGACATCGCCGTGGCCCGGCGGAACGCCCTCGTCCTGGAGGTGAACCACCGGATCGAGGCCGGTGAGGGCTATTTCCACGACTTGCGGGAGCGCTGGTCGGCGGCGCTCCGGGCCGCGCACCGGGCGATCCCGCGCCCGCCCTACGGCCCCGCTGCGCCGTAAGGTCAGCTCACCGATTCGGCCTCCCACCCGGCGGGCTGGGCCATCGAGCGGGTGTAATCCTCCCAGAGCGCCGCATAGAGCGGCACCTCGCGCAGCAGATCATCGTGGCGGCCGTCGCCGAGCAACCGGCCGCCGTCGAGGATCAGGATCCGGTCGGCCTGGCGCGCGGCCGCGAGGTGGTGCGTGACCAGGATCAGCAGCCGGTCGCGGCCCCAGGCCGTGAGGTTCCGCTCCAGCGAGAGGGCGGCTTCGGGGTCCAGAAAGGCGGTCGGCTCGTCGAGGAGCGCGACCGGCGGGTTGCGGACCACCGCCCGGGCGATGGACAGGCGCTGGCGCTGACCGCCGGACAGGGTCCGGCCGCCCTCCCCGAGCGCGGTGTCGAGGCCTTGGGGCAGGGTCTCGACCAGCGCCCCCAATCCGGCGAAGCGCAGCGCTGCATCGGTCGCCGCCGCGTCGGAACGCTGCTCGGCGAGATTCTCGCGCAGGCTCCCGGAGAACAGCATCGTATCCTGATCCACGGTGCCGATCCGGCCGCGCAGCCAGCGGGGATCGTAATCGCGCAGGTCCGCGCCGCCGATCTCCACGCGGCCGGTATAGTCGCGCTGCAGGCCGAGCAGGATGCGCAGCAGGGTCGACTTGCCCGAGCCGTTGCGCCCGACGATGGCGACGATGCCCCGCTCCGGCAGCACCGTGCTGAGATCCCGCAGGGCTGGCTGCGCCGTGCCCGGGTAGGTCAGCGACACGGCATCGAGCCGGATGCCGCCTCGGCCGAGCCGGCGCAGGGGCGGATGGCGGCCCGCCCGCTCGCGGGCCAGGTCGAGGAAGCTGCCGATCTCTCGGATCGCGACGTTCACCTCCTGGGCCATGCGCAGGATGTCCGCGCTGCTCAGGAGCGGGCCGGTGATTCGGGCCGAGACGACCTGGATCGCCAGAAACTCGCCAACGGTCAGGTGGCCGCCATAGATGCGCCAGCAGCCGACGCCGATCACCAACAGCGTCACGGCCCGGGAAACCGCCTGGGACCGCAGCCCATAGCGGCGCTGGAGGTCCATCACGGCGCTGAGTTCGCCGAGGACGCTATCGATGACCGCGTTCCAGCGGCGCATGCGCGGCCCTTCCAGGGCGAGCGCCTTCACGGTCGGCAGGCCGTTCACGGTCTCCGCCAGCGTACCGTCGCGGACGCTGACAGCCTGGTAGTAGGCCTTTGCGGATTTCCAAATGCCGCTGATCTGGTTGCTGGCGATCACGACGATCACCGGCGCCGCCGCGGCCAGCGCCAGGCCGACGGCCAGGTCGTAGTAGAACACGAGGCCGAACGCGACGATCGCACCACCGGTATCGATCACCGAATTCGGGATCTGATGCAGGACGAAGTCCCGGATCTTCGTGACCTGCTGGAAGTGGTTCAGCACCTCGCCGGATTTGAAGTTCGCCCCGTCGATCCGCACGCGCAGGAGATGGGCGAAGAGCCGGCGCGACATCCGGCGGTCGAGATGGACCGCCAGCTCGATGATCAGGCGCCCCCGGAACGCGGTGAGCGCGACCTCCGCGCCAATCGACAGGAGGGCGAGCACGGCCAGTCCGAGCAGGGGCAGGTCGGCCCGCCCGGCCACGATCGCATCGACGATCCGCTGCGTGGCGACCGGGAAGACCAGCCCGACGCCGTAGCCCGCCGCGATGGCGAGGAGCAGCCGGGCCACCTGGCCCCGGCGCAACGCGAGGGAACGGCCGAGCCAGCGCCAGCCAAAGGACGAACGGTCTGCGCGCGACGCCACCCTCCGAATCGGGGGCGGATTGAGACATAGTTTGCTGCGGTTGACGACCTGAGCCCGTGTTCGGTCGGCGACTCATCCGCCCCACGGGCCGATCGTGCAATCGCGGCGAAGCAGGGCGCCGACTTTCAGGGCAGGATCGTGCTCAGCGTTCGAAAACGATGCGGAGGGCGAGGCTTATTCCGCCCAGGGGGCGAGGAAGGCCCGGGCTGTCACGGCGGGGTCGGGCGCACGCATGAGCCCGCCCATCACGGCAATGCCGGCCGCCCCGGCATCCCGGCATTCCGGGATCCGATCCGGCGTGATGCCGCCGAGCGCAACCACCGGCAAGCCGGCGCGGGAGGCCGCCGCGATGCCGTCCGGGCCCAGGGCCGGGCCGTAGCCGGGTTTGCTGGCGGTGGGATAGATCGGGCTCAGGGTAACGTAGTCGGCGCCGGCGAGTGCGGCGGCTTCGACCTCGGCGGGTGCATGGGCCGAGACGCCGATCAGGGCGTCTGGCCCAAGCGCCGCGCGGGCGGACGCGACCATGTCCGGACCGGTCCCACCGCTGAGATGCACCCCATCGGCACCGAGCGCCCGGGCCAGCGCGACATCGCCGCCGACCGTCAGAAATGCGGCCTCCGCGCGGATCCGGCCGGCGAGGCCGGCGCCGAGCGCGCGGCGCGCCTCAGGATCGAGATCGCGGTCGCGGAACCAGACCCAGCGCACGCCGCCGTCGAGCAGCGCTTGCACGGTCTCCATCAGCGGACGCGACAGCCCGTGCCGGTCCGTCACCGCCAGGAGCGGCGACGGCAGGCTCCTCACGAGCCGACGAGGCCGAGCTGCGGGCTCGACGGGTCGGCCCGGCCCCGGCGCGGGATCCGGCCGGCAAGATAGGCGTCGCGCCCCGCTTCGACGGCCCGACCCATGGCGCGGGCCATCCGGACCGGGTCGTCGGCCTTGGCGATGGCGGTGTTGATCAGGCAGGCGGCCGCGCCCAGCTCCATGGCGATCACCGCGTCGGAAGCCGTGCCGATGCCGGCATCGACGATCACCGGCACCCCGGCCCGGCGGCAAATCAGCTCGATATTGGCCGGGTTGGCCACCCCCATGCCGGAGCCGATCAGCGAACCCATCGGCATGATCGCGGCGCAGCCGAGATCCTCCAGGCGTTGGCAGACCACCGGATCGTCGTTGCAATAGGGCAGCACCACGAAGCCTTCGTCCACGAGGTGGCGGCAGGCTTCGATCAACTCGGCCACGTCCGGGTAGAGGGTCTCGCGGTCGCCGATCACCTCCACCTTGATCCAGTTGGTGTCGAGCGCCTCGCGGGCGAGCTCGGCGGTCATGATCGCGTCGCGGGCGGTCTCGCAGCCGGCGGTATTGGGCAGGAAGCGCTTGCCCTTGAGGATGCGCACCGTGTCGGAGCCGTGGCCCTGGAGCGAGACCCGGCGGATCGAGGCGGTCACTACCTCGGCCCCCGAGACCGCGACGGCGTCGCGCATGATCGCCTGGGTCGGGTAGCCGGCGGTGCCGATGAACAGCCGGGACGCCAGCTCGACCCCCGCGACGGTGAAGCGATCCGCCTCGGCCTCGGGGTGCAGCGGCGTGACATTCTGGTCCATGATCAACCTCCCTGCATGGCGCGGACGATCTCGACGCGGTCACCCTCGGTGACCGGCGTCTCGTCCCAGTCTCGGCGGCGCAGCACGCGCCCGTTCAGCGCGATGGCGACACCCTGCGAGCTCTCGATGCCGATCTCCTCGGCCTCGGCCCGGAACAGGGCCGCGACGGTCTCGACCGCGAGATCGCGCGGTTCTCCGTTCACCAGAAGCTTCATGCCGAGGCCTTTTGGATTTCGGGTTGGTCGAAGCGCGCCCGGGTGAACGGTTTGGCAATCTCCGGCAGCGCACCCCGCGTGACGAGTTCGGCCACCGCATCGGCGGTGACCGGAGCGAGCAGATAGCCGTTGCGGTGATGGCCGGTGGCGGCCACCAGGCCCGGCGCGAGGGTGTCGATGATCGGCGCATCGTCGTCCGAGGTTGGGCGGTAGCCACTCCACACGGCCTCGACCTCCATTTCCTCGATGCCCGGCAGGACCCGGCGGGCGCCTTCGAGCAGCGCGTAGAGGCCGCCGGCGGTGACGCCCGGACGGAAGCCGCAATCCTCCACAGTCGCGCCGATGACGAGATGGCCGTCGCTTTTCGGCGCCATGTGAACCTGCTCGGTCCAGATCATCCGACTGAGCGTACCGGTGCGGGCCGTGGTACGCAGGGCCAGCGATTGGCCCTTGAGCGGGCGCACCGGCAGGGCGAGGGTCTCGGATAGTAGGCTGCCCTCCCCGCTCCAGGCGCCCGAAGCGAGGACGACCGTGCCGGCCGCCACGCCCTGATCGCCCGCGCGGAGACCGGTGACCGCCCCGCCGGACCAGTCGAGCCCGGTGACGGCTGTGCGCTCCACCAGGATCACGCCGGCGCGCCGGCAGGCCTCGGCCAGCGCCGCCATGACGAGACGCGGATCGACCTGATGATCCAGCGGGCAATGGACGCCGGCGGTGACGGAGGGGCGCAGGCCCGGTTCCAGGCGGCGTACCTCTGTGCCTGGTAGCCAGGCGGCGTCGAGCCCGGCCCGGCGTTGCAGATCGTAACGGAAGCGCAGGCGCTCGACCTCGTCGCGGCCGATGGCGACCACGACGGTCCCGTCCGGCCGATAGTCGATCGGCAGTCCGGTCTCCGCCTCCAGCGCGTCGCGGAAAGCCGGCCAGAGCCGCAGCGACTCGAGGGCGAGCGGCAGGAGCGGATCCGAGCCGGGCTCGTGCTCGGCGGCCGGGGCGAGCATGCCGGTGGCGGCCAGGCTCGCCCCGGCCCCGATCGTGTCGCGCTCGACCACGACCACCGCGCGGCCCGCCCGGGCGAGCCGCCACGCAATCGACAGGCCGATCAGCCCGCCGCCGACGATGGCGACATTGGCCCGCGCGGGCAAGGAATCCTGCGCGGGCAAGCCGGCCGGGATACGGCGGCGTCCGATCGGTGAAACGGGGCGGTCAAAGGCCAAAGTCGTCTCCGCGGAATTCCGTCGCGAAGATCGGGCCGTCTGCTTCGGTGCGAAGCTGTGGCCTGCCTGTCGGGCGGCCGCGGTCCAATCCCTACGCCGGTATGAGCCGGATCAGGTTCAAAGGATTTCCGCGCCGCAGGTCCGGGTGGACGTGCCAGCGGTTTCTCAGCCCCTTGCCGGGGATCTCCCTGGAACGGCCTTAGATTTGGTGTCGGACGCGCCATCGGTCAACCCCTGCGAGGGTGGCCGAGCTTATGGAGGCGGTAGCGGCGGAGGCTGTTACTGCCCGGATGATCACATCGAACGGGGTCTATTCGCCCGTTCCAGCCGTGTGTGCTTTAGCCAAAACTTTTGCCGCTGTTCGGCAGTTCGATGCTCGTTGTCGCGACCGAGCAACATTAGTCGGTGGACGAACGTTTGACTGCCTTGCCTCCGGATGAGTCGGATGCGGGCGCGCTCCGATCATTCCGCATGCCTCGTCGGCACCATGTGCGACGTGTGCGCTCCATATTATTATTGCCAAAACAAATTATTTCGGGAGCGATTTATCTCGGTTAAATGTGTCTCAATGGCTTGATTGTTTTTGTAAAAGTCACAAATGTTAGTTCTGGCGAATGGCTTCGATTGCCAAAAATTGCTTGGTCCGAGAGTGCAATCATTTTGAAGCTGTGAGATTCTCGCTTATTGGCGAGCGCTGCAGGACGCATTGCGTAGCGAGTGCGTGTCAGAACGGATACGTCGATATGAATAGTTTCGGGCAGACGATCTGTCTATCGATGATCGTCAAGGATGAGTCTCACGTTATACAGCGGTGTCTCGATTCGGTAAGATCCATTATTGATCATTGGGTCATCGTCGATACCGGATCGACAGATGGGACCCAAGATGTCATCCGCGCAGCCTTAGCTGGCATCCCAGGTACGCTCGTCGAGCAACGCTGGGTTGACTTCTCCTTCAACCGGAACGAGGCGTTGAAGCTCGCGCGCCCCCGCGGAGCGTATTCTCTGATCATCGACGCCGATGATCGGTTAATCGTCCCGGACGATTTTGTCATGCCGAAGCTAACCGAGGCCGGGTACATGTTGACAATATTGGATGCGCACACAAAATATTGGCGTGTTTAGATTGTCGATAATAGGCTCAGCTGGCGTTATCGCGGTGTTGTTCACGAATTTCTGGAGTGTCCGGGAAATCCCGATACGCCAACGTTACCGCTGTCGGTGCGTCGCGGTGTCGACGGGGGGCGTCACAACGACGGCAGGGCCGAGCAACGGGATCTCGCGGCGCTCGAAAAGGCTTTGTCCGTTGAGAAAGATCCGTTCATGATCGCGAGATACACATTTTATCTCGCGCGATCTTATCGCGATATCGGCGAATACCGTAAAGCTCTTGAGTTCTATTTGCGGCGGGCGGATCTCGGGCACTGGGACGAAGAGATATATGTGAGTTTGCTCAACGCAGCCCGGCTGACCGAGCAGTTTGATGAACCCGTGCATAAAGTATTGTCGCTCTACGATCGCGCGATACGCACCTGCCCGGCTCGGGCTGAAGCTCGCCACGGTGCTATCCAGCTCTGCAATCGCAAGAAGGAATATGCGGTCGGCTTTCAATACGGCGACGGTGGGCTTTCGCCAGAGATTCCTGGCGAAGGTATCGCTATCATTCCGTGGATCTATACGTACGGATTGCGGGAAGAATTTTGCATCTGTGCCTATCACGTAGGCGAATATCGTATCTGCTTGTCTGTATGTTTTGATATCCTTGGCGAGGGTGAGGTCCCCAGGGAAGTGCTCTCGCGAACTGCAGATTTGGCGCGCAAAGCGCTGACCAAGATGGTCGATCCGGTTTGGGGCTCCTGGCAACCTTCCTACAGTGCCGAGGGCCTTCCGGCGTGGCAAATATGAACGCGTAAAACTTTCAGCGTAGTGCTGATCCGGGATTGAGCTGAGAAACCTACAGCCCCGTCGCGATCGAGCACGGTGCTGTGGGCCCCTTACAGGACGCTCTGAACGCCTTCCTTTGCGATGGGGAAAATCGCAACGCTTCGGAGGTTTTGCGCGGAGCCCCTTAGCTCGGCGCGCGCGGCCGCAAGAATTTCGGCCGGAACACCGCCATGGGCTCGCGGAAGCCGTCCAGCACGTGCTCGCCGAGCGGCACCGGATCGCCCCACAGGAAATCCACGAACGGCTTCGACATCAGAAGCGGCTCGCCGAGGAGGCGGTTGAGCTGGGCGAGCCGGCTCGCGAGATTCACGTCCCGGCCGATCACCGTGAAGTCGAGCCGCGAGCCGGAGCCGACATTGCCGTAGGCGGCCTCGCCGTGATGGAGCGCAATTCCCGCCGCCACCGGCACCGAGAACTGGTGAAGGGCATTGGCCTCGTCGAGGGCGGCCAATGCGTTCTGGGCCGCGGTGAGCGCGCCCTTGGCCGCGCCCCCGAGATCGTCGCCGGATTCCCGAAAGATCGCCAGCAGGCCATCGCCCAGATATTTCAGGACCTCGCCGCCCTCACGCTCGATCGGCGGCACCAGGCAATCGAAGAACACGTTGAGCAGCCCCACCGCCTCCTCGGGGGTCATGTCGGCGGAGGTGCGGGTGTAGTCGCGCATGTCGGCGAACAGGATCGCCGAGCGGATCCGCGTCACCTGCCCGCGGCGGATATCGCCCGCCAGGATCGCCCGGTGCGGCTCGTCGCCGACATAGAGCCGCAGCACGTGGTCCAACTGCTTGTTGAGGACGCGCATCTCCACCACGGCGGCGAGCGCCGGCATGACGAAGCGCATGATCGCGATGTCGTCGCTGCCGAATCCCTCAGGCGCGCGCGTGGCGAAGGTGATGCCGTTCTTGGCGCCGTTGGTGAAGAACAGCGGCGCCACGACGTAGTGGGTGTAGCCGCCCGCCTTCAGGTCCGGGATGATCGCGTAGGCGTCGTCCGGCGTCTCGGCGAGATCGAGGATCAGCCATTCGCCGGTCTCGTGGACCGTGTGGAACGGGCTGTTGAGATAGGCCTCCTGGGAGCGGCCGCCGTGCGGGAACAGGCGCACGCTGGTGCCGCCGTCCCGGGTCCAGACGCGCCCGACCCCGGCATATTCCGAGTGCAAGGTGTCGATCGCCGTGGAGGCCCGGTCCACCGGCACGCCGATGGCGATCAACCGCTCGGCGAGGCCCGAGAGCATGTCCTCGGCCTTCTGCAGCCGGGCGCCCTCGCCCAGCAGCCAGTCGCGAATGCCCACGGAGGGCTGGAGCGCGCCGAAGGGCACGTCGTCGGCCTCGGACCCGTCCGCGAAGGCCGTCGGCAATCCGGGCGTTGGCGGGCGGCGTTCGAGCATGGCGCCACTGTGGATGCCGCGCAACCCCGAGGCTGCGCGGTCGTAAGGAGAGGCGCCGCGGGGGCCGCGACGGGGGCTCAGTTGTCCAGGAAGCTCCGGAGCTTCCGGCTGCGCGACGGGTGCTTCAGCTTGCGCAGGGCCTTGGCCTCGATCTGCCGGATGCGCTCGCGGGTCACCGAGAATTGCTGGCCGACCTCCTCGAGGGTGTGGTCGGTGTTCATCCCGATGCCGAAGCGCATGCGCAGGACGCGCTCCTCGCGGGGGGTCAACGACGCCAGGACGCGGGTCGTGGTCTCGCGCAGGTTCGACTGGATCGCCGCGTCGATCGGGAGAACGACGTTCTTGTCCTCGATGAAGTCGCCGAGGTGGCTGTCCTCCTCATCGCCGATGGGCGTCTCGAGGGAGATCGGCTCCTTGGCGATCTTCAGGACCTTGCGGACCTTCTCCAGCGGCATGGCCAGCTTCTCGGCCAGCTCCTCCGGGGTCGGCTCGCGGCCGATCTCATGCAGCATCTGGCGCGAGGTGCGGACGATCTTGTTGATCGTCTCGATCATGTGCACCGGGATGCGGATCGTGCGGGCCTGGTCGGCGATCGAGCGGGTGATCGCCTGCCGGATCCACCAGGTGGCGTAGGTCGAGAACTTGTAGCCGCGCCGGTACTCGAACTTGTCGACCGCCTTCATCAGGCCGATGTTACCCTCCTGGATCAGGTCCAGGAACTGCAGGCCGCGGTTTGTGTACTTCTTGGCGATCGAGATCACGAGGCGCAGGTTTGCCTCGATCATCTCCTTCTTGGCCTGCCGGGCCTCGCGCTCGCCCTTCTGGACCATGTTGACGATGCGGCGGTACTCGCCGATCTCCAGGCCGGTCTCGGAGGCGAGGTCGAGGATCTGGGCGCGCAGCTCCGACACCTGCTTCGAGCCGCGCTCGACCAAGTTCTTCCAGCCCTTGCCGCCCAGGGTGCCGACGCGCTCCATCCAGTTCGGATCGAGCTCGTAGCCCTGGTAGTGGCGCAGGAACTCGTCGCGCGCCACGCCGTGGCTCTCGGCGTAGCGCATCAGACGGCCCTCATGGCCGATCAGCTGCTTGTTGATCGAGTAGAGCTGGCCGACCAGCGCCTCGATGCGGTTGTTGTTGAGCGACAGCGACTTCACGTCGGCGACGACGCTGTCCTTCAGCTCGATCTGCTTCTGGTCCTGGGCCGGGCTGTTCTTCTCGCCGGCGGCCTTGCGCTCGGCGCCCTCGGTCTGGAACTTGCGCAGCTTGCGGTAGTTCGCGGCGATCGCGTCGAAGGTCTCGAGGACCCGCGGCTTGATCTCGGCTTCCATCGCGGCGAGCGAGACGTTGTTCTCGAGGTCGTCCTCGTCGTCGCCGCCCTCCGGGGGCGCCGGCGGCTCGCCGTCCTCGGCACCTTCCTCACCTTCGCCCTCGGCGATCTGCGGCGCGTTCTTGCCGTCCGGGCCGGCATAGGTCGCCTCGAGATCGATGATGTCGCGCAGGAGGACCTTGCCCTCCACGAGCTCGTCCCGCCAGATGATGATCGCCTGGAAGGTCAGCGGGCTCTCGCAGAGGCCCGCGATCATCGCCTCGCGGCCGGCCTCGATGCGCTTGGCGATCGCGATCTCGCCCTCGCGGGACAGGAGCTCCACCGAGCCCATCTCGCGCAGGTACATCCGGACCGGGTCGTCGGTCCGGTCGGTCGGCTCCTTGGTGGTCGTGGTGACCGCGACGGCGCGCGTCGGCGCGACTTCGGCCACCTCGCCGCCCTCGGCCTCTTCCTCTTCGCCGTCGGCGCCGTTGGCGGTCTTCTCGCCGGCAGCCGCCTCGTCGGTCTCCTCCGCCTCGACCACGTTGATGCCCATCTCGGACAGCTGCGACAGCACGTCCTCGAGCTGGTCGGGGTCGGATTGGCCCTCGGGCAGGACCTCGTTGACCTCTTCGTAGGTCACGTAGCCGCGCTTCTTGGCGAGCTTGACCATCCGCTTGACCGAAGCATCCGTCAGGTCGAGGAGCGGCCCGTCGGTCTGCTGCTCGGGGGCAGCGTCCGTCTCGTCCCGTTCCGTTGCCTTCGTCGCCATGATCAGCCTATTGTTTCGGATGCGGCGCGCTGCGGAGGCCTGAAGAAGGCCGCTCCACGCCGTCGGCGCCGCGATACTTGCGAGTGGCTCCGGATTGCTCCGGGCGCCTTGGGTCGTCGGGTTCCGTATGCAAGCCCGAGGCTTGACCGAATGTTAACTATGGCGCGGATCTGCCCGTCGCCACCGCCATCGCACGGCCGTCATGCGGCGGTCGAGTCGTTCGACACCGGCTTGTCGGCTTCAGCCTCGGCGGCGATGACGGTCTCCAGCCTCGCCTTGACTTCGCAGAGCCATGCCCACCCGGCATCGGTCGGATCGTCCTCAAACGCCTGCCGTGCTTCGCGAAGTTCGCTATGTAGCGCTCCTGCCTGCCGGTGCAAGATCATCGCCTGTCTGAGAGCGTCCCCACGCTGCTGCGGATCGGCGTGCGGAGACAGCGTAATGCGGTCGCGCGAGCGGGCGAGCGCGAGAATCCGCTCCGCCGCCTCTCCGAGACCGGCCCGTGTGATGCGGCTTTGCAACAGGTCCGCGTTCGTTTGTCCGTCCTCTGCGGCACAAGCGACAAGGACCGACAGGAGCGCCCGCGCGTCGGGATCCTCGAAGTCAAGTTCCGCGACCTCGTCGCCGAACTCGGCCAGCATTTCGGGGTGGACCAGCAGCGTCCCGGCGATCACAGCCTCGCGCACCGGCGCCGCCCCGGAAAAGCCGGCCGAGGCGGTCATCGAGGCGCTGGGGCTGCCGGTGATGCGCGGCGAGACCGGCTCGCCCGGACGGGCGAAGCGACGGCCCTGACCCTTCGGGCCCGGCCCGGGCCCGGCCGAACGCGTGCCGCGGGGCGACAGGCCCCGCAGCCGCTCCTCGATGTCGTCGCGATAATAGCGCTTCACCGTCTCGTCGCGGATCGTGGCGACGGTGGCGCGCAGCGTCTGGGTCAGCCCCGCTCGCCGCTCCGGCGTGTCGACCGGGCCAGATTCGAGCGCCCGGCGCCAGAGCAGTTCCGACAGGGGCAGCGCCGCCTGCAGCACCTGGTCGATCGCGCCCGGTCCGCCCGAACGCAGGAGGTCGTCGGGGTCCTGGCCGCCGGGCAGCAGGGCGATCCGCAGGGACCGGCCGGGTTCGAGGGCCGGCAGCGCGATGTCGAGGGCCCGGAAGGCCGCCCGTTGGCCGGCCTTGTCGCCGTCGAAGCACAGGATCGGCTCGTCGGCGTGGCGCCAGAGCAGGGCGAGCTGCTCCTCGGTGAGCGCAGTGCCGAGGGGCGCCACAGTCTCGGGATGGCCGGCCAGCGTCATGGCGATCACGTCGACATAGCCCTCGACCGCGATGATCGAACCGCGCTCGTGCGCCGCCTTGCGGGCGCCGTGGAGGTTGTAGAGCGTCCGGCCCTTGTGGAAGAGCGGCGTCTCGGGGGAGTTCAGGTACTTGGCGCGGACCTCCTTAGAGAGCGCCCGTCCCCCGAAGGCGACCACCCGGCCGCGTGTGTCGGTGATCGGGAAGATCACCCGGTCACGGAAATAATCGTACGGGACCGAGACATCCTCGCCGCCGGCGAGGAGTCCGAGCTCGACCATCAGCGCCTTGTCGACCCCCTGCCCGGCCAGGTGGTCGCGCAGGGCGTAGCGCTCGTTCGGCGCGTAGCCGAGCCGGAAGGCCCGCTGCGTCTCGTCCTTGAGCCCCCGGCGTTCGAGATAGGCCCGCGCCTCGCTCCCCTGCCCCGAACGCAGCCGCTCCTCGAACCACCGGGCGGCCATCTCCATGACCTCGATGGCGCCGGCGCGCTTCTGCTCGGTGGCGCGATTGTCCTCCGTGGGCGCTGGCAGGCTGACGCCGGCCTCGCTCGCCAGGCGCTCCACCGCTTCGGGGAAGCTCAGGCCCTCGGTTTCCATCAGGAAGGTGAAGATGTCGCCGTGCTTGGACGAGGAGAAGCAGTGATAGAACTGCTTCTGGTCGTTCACGTAGAAGGACGGCGTCTTCTCGGCGTTGAACGGCGACAGGCCGCGCCATTCGCGGCCGGCCTTCTTGAGCTGCACCCGCCGCCCGACCACGGAGGAGGCCGGCAGCCGGGCGCGGATCTCTTCCAGGATGTGGGGTGGATAGCGCACGGGGCCTGCGGGTCGATTGCTTGACCGCTGGATATAGCGCGACGGGGGGGGCGAGTCCCGCCCGGTCGATCGATGGCGCGATCGGGCGGGGGATTGCGGGGAGAGCCGGAGGTCCGAGCCTCAGCCCTTGGCTGCCAGCGCGGCCTTCACCAGCCCGCTCGCCTTGCCGAAATCCATCCGGCCCGCGAAAGTGCCCTTCAGGGCGGCGATGACCTTGCCCATGTCCTTCTGGCCGGCGGCGCCGGTCTCGAGGATCGCGGCGTCCACCGCCACCTTCATCTCGGCCTCGTCCATCTGCTTGGGCAGGAACGCCTCGATGATCGCGATCTCGGCGCGCTCGTTGGCCGCGAGCTCCGGGCGTCCGCCCTGCTCGTAGACCGAGGCGGATTCCGTGCGCTGCTTGATCATCTTCTGCAGGAGCGACAGGATCTCCTCGTCGGAGGCCGGCTCCTTGCCGAGGCCGCGGGCCTCGATATCCTTGTCCTTGAGGGCGGCCTGGATCATCCGCACGGTGGCGAGCTTGTCCTTGTCGCCGGCCTTCATGGCCTCCTTCATCTCGGTGGTGAGGCGGGCGCGCAGCATCTCGATAAACCTTCCGACGGGAGAAACGGGGGGCTGGCCTGCAGTTTGCGGGTGTTGAGCGGCTTCGGCCACAGGGCCACATTGACCCCATCGCGGGCCGCTCGCTAAGAGCGCCGCACACGATCATGCCGCCAGCCGAGCGCGCCGCAACGCGGTGCCTGCCTTCGGCCGCACATAAGCGAGACCGACCCGATGCTGCAAGACGCCGCGCAGGCCTCCGGCCCCTCCGCCCCCGAACCCTGGGCCGAGCCCGTGGCGACGGCCCTACTGGTTCTGGCGGACGGGACCATCCTCGAAGGCTTCGGCATCGGCCGGACGGGCGTCGCCGACGGCGAGGTCTGCTTCAACACGGCGATGACCGGCTACCAGGAGATCCTGACCGACCCGTCCTATGCCGGGCAGATCGTCACCTTCACCTTCCCGCATATCGGCAATGTCGGCATCAACGACGAGGATCTGGAGAGCCTCGAGGCGGCCCCGGCCTCCGGCGTGCGCGGCACCATCATCGCCTCGGCGGTGACCAAGCCGTCGAGCTGGCGCTCCTCGTCGCATCTCGACGGCTGGCTCAACGCCCGCGGCATCGTTGGCATCACCGGGATCGACACGCGGGCGCTCACCGCCCGCATCCGCGACAACGGCATGCCGAACGCCGTCATCGCCAACGATCCCGAGGGCCGGTTCGACCGCGAGGCTCTGAAGGCGCGGGCCGCCGCCCTGGCCCCCATGGAGGGGCTCGACCTCGTGCCGCCGGTGACCAGCCGCGCGGCGACGGAATGGTCGGAGACCGTCTGGGCCCTCGGCGACGGCTACGGCAAGCGCGCGCCCGGCGAGGGCCTGAAGGTGGTGGCGATCGATTACGGCGTGAAGCGCAACATCCTGCGCCTGCTCGCCCAGGCCGGCTGCGACGTCACCGTGGTCCCGGCCACCACCAGCGCCGAGGAGATCCTGGCGCTGAAGCCCGACGGCGTGTTCCTGTCCAACGGCCCGGGTGACCCGGCGGCGACCGGCACCTACGCCGTTCCTGTGATTCGCAAGCTCTTGGACGAGAAGGTGCCGACCTTCGGCATCTGCCTGGGGCACCAGCTCATGGGCCTCGCGCTCGGCGGCCGTACCGTAAAGATGGGCCAGGGCCATCACGGCGCGAATCACCCGGTGAAGGACAAGACCACCGGCAAGGTCGAGATCGTGTCGATGAATCACGGCTTCGCGGTAGATCCCGCCAGCCTGCCCGCCAGCGCAGTCGAGACCCATGTCTCGCTGTTCGACGGCTCGAATTGCGGCCTGACGCTCACCGACCGGCCCGCCTTCTCGGTACAGCACCACCCGGAAGCCTCGCCGGGCCCGCGCGACAGCCACTACCTGTTCGAGCGCTTCGTCACGCTGATGCGCTCCGGCGAGCCCGAGAAGGCCGCGAACGCCTGAGCGGCATGAGACCTTCGGCGCAGTCCCATTCGGGCCGCGCCGGGGTCACAAAATCCGCGAATTCCGGCGGCTTAACCGTCCCATCGACGGACCGCGCATGGCGGTTCCGTCCGAGGGGATTGCCGGATGACCATCGACGAGGCACGCGACGACTTCGCCCGCCTGCACCGTACCTTCACGTTTCATCTCGGTGTCGCGGCCAGCCTCGCCTGGGCGACCGCGCTCTACGCCGCCCTATACGCCCCCTGGGTGCGCAACATCCGCGCACTGATCGATCCGGCCGCCGGCCTCGACCGGGTCGAGAGCACGGTCTCCTACCTGTTCGCGATGCCGGCCGTCCTCGCCTTCGCCTGGGTGTCCCTGTATTTCGGCCGTGAGATGCTGCGCCGGGCGCAGACCCTCTCGAACGTCGCGCTTGAATTCGCCGCCGCGGCCGTGGTCGCCTTCGGCATCTTCTACCTGTCCATCGACCGGGCGCTCGCCGCGCTGCACGCCGGGTTCTAAGCTGCTCGTCTTCTCGGTCTGCAGGTCGAATGCGGGCGCATTATCGGCCGTAGGAGACTCTGGTCTCCTCTCCCGTGCGGGAGAGGGGGGCGGTTGCGGCTGGTGATCGAGGTCGCGTTCGAAATGTGTGTCCGTTGTTAGCGCTTCTGAGCGAGGGCGGTTGGCCGCCCCCGCCGGATCCCTACTGCACCTTCTCGAACAGCGGCTCGAAGCGCTTGGCGGCCAGCTTGCCGTGCTGGACCGCCTTGGCGGCCGCGAGGTTTTCCGGCTTGTCGCCGACCTCGATCAGGCCGACCATTCCCATGATGTAGTGGGGCGAGCACTTGAAGCCGTAGAGGCCGGGCTTGTCGAAGGTCACGGTCTCCTCCTTGCCGACCACGGTCTTGAAGGTCGGCGCGCCCTCGGGTGCCATGCCCTGGATTACCGTCCGGACCCATAACGGT
>QGQJ01000070.1:0-14081 GCA_003206725.1 Blastomyces emzantsi
TAAGCTTGATTATCTACAAAGCATACGCTCGTTGAGCGGATAGTTATATGGTGGAAGGATTACGTAAGCAGGCCTAGCGGTCTGACAGAGATTGCCTTTGGCCGTAACTCACAACGAACGTCAGCATAAAAGTCAAAACGTAGGAAATCCCGAGACTGCTAGTTCAGCAACGAGCACTTTGAATTCATATTTATTGCCAATAACTGCTCATTGAAAAGGAATCCAAAAGTAACATTTCCATGGGTGGGTGCGAATCTAGGATATCTTGCGTTACCGCTATCTGCAAAAGAAAATATAATATAACCCGAAAAGAAGGAATAGAGAAGTACACAACAGAAACAGATTTGAGACGATAGATAAATATTATGAGACCTAAAGAATACGGCAAACAACACAAAAGCGGGAAGTCCGTTTGATAGATGCGGGAAAAGAAACACAGCAAACCTCTTAACAGCTGATTTTCCTGAGTTATTCTCAAGTGCCCAAAAATGGACCCAGCCACGGACAAAGGAAAACAATCGAAGGGGAGGTGTTAAAAAGAAGTAAATGAGTCAATGACATCGTGTCACCAACACTTCCTCCGCTCAAATGGGAATGAATCGTTTACTTAGCCATCCTGTCGCATCTCCAGCCTCAAACTCCGAGGAACTGGAAGCTGACAACCCGATAGGCCACACTTTCATGGTTTGTATTCACACTGAAAATCAAAATCAAGAGACTTGTCTCTCACCGTTAGAAATGGTTGGAGAAAACAATATGGAGAAAACAAATTTCCCTAACAAAAATGGGATGATGGCGGAGAGCTTCAGCATTGCAAACCAAAAAGCAGTATATAGATAGGGAAAAAAAAAAATAATTAAAAGGTAAAAGAAAGATGAAGGGGAATTAAATAAAGGAAAGGAAAAACGAAAAGGCGGTAAAAGTAAATAAGGGATTTGGCTTCGGTTTGGAAAATTAAGCAAAGCATGGAGTTGTTTCCAAAACCTGTCCACTCGATGAGCCGCCGTGAGCCGGAAGATTATCGATAGCTCAGCCTAGGTCTAGAAAAACAGATTCTTCGATATCACTAAATTCGTCGTTCTCGCCATCATCGTCGTCGCTCCATTCACCTGCATTCCGTCTCATTGCCCGCTCTACCACCCTCTTGGCCGAATTACGGTTCACGCTGAGGACGCTATAGATCTCCGGCACGACGTGTCGTAGGCCGCCCCCCAGAGCTTTGGCTTTGATTTCGCAGAAGACTGGGCCAGCTGCGTACCACACGAATTCTGTTTTGCATTCCTTATATGCACAGGACGCACGGAGCCGTTCCCATTCGTACTGGCTATTCATCCATGTGTGGCCTAGAGGGTGATCGAAATCAGGAGGCGTTATTTCCTGCAGTATTTGAGCCGCTTCAACAATCTTCTGGGAATATGACATTTTGCTTTGCACCACCAAGCTAGCCCACTTGGCTTTCTTTTCTCTAAAGCTCTCCTTAAGCCCTTTCAGAGCATCGTACAGAGCAGGTTTATTGTCATCCTTCTCCTTAAATGCCCTTTCCTCCACCTCGTTCCAAGGGATAACTAAGTGAGGGTCGACAGGAAGATCACGATGTTTGCTGCAAAATTCTTCGAACTGGACGAGCATTTGATTGCTTTCGGCTACTATCACATCGAAGAGTAAATAGTCGATAATATTATCACTATTCCACTGCTGCGGTTTGGAACCACTTGAAAGGGACTTGTAAGCAGGCCGCAGCGGATTCTTCTCCGTAAATACCATGTTTGGGTATTTTGGCCGTAAATTCTCCCATGCATCATCGGTCAGTTCCAATCCCGACTTTCTGCTGTCCACCAGATAGCTAAGCAACCAGGCCAACTTGACTGCCAAGCTAGAATTGATTCCATTGGCGTGATAGCAAAGTATCTCGTGTTCAACGGTGCACTGTCCCAGTTTGGATGGTCGTATATTGAACTTAAAAGAATTGGCCAGGAACTCTTCTGTCGACACACTGTCACTGATCTGCGTGGAGCGGTTGCGAAGTCCAAGACTTACATCCGATGGCACCGTTTTTGGATCGAACTCGGTGTTCTTGAACTCGCGCACAATAATGGGATCCCAGCAGACCCAACACTGATCCCCATCATAATCGCCACCAGAAAGCAAAGAGGCAAGTGGTGTATCTCCAGTTGTCGGAAATACTATCACATCCTTAAAATGGCGTAGCTCATTTTTGTAAACCGTCCTCCGTTTTTGGATATCGGTTGAAAGATGAGCAGGTAGGCGAGCAAGGAGGATATCAATGCCGTGAAGCTCCGTACCGACGGAGCCGTGCTCCCATTCGCGGGAAAACCCAAAATGAACTTCATCTGGCTTTAACACTCCGAAGGGATCCGCAATGCAATACGCGAACGTTGATTGAGACACTGTGACCTTCAATTTTTTCAAATTATTTAAATAATCCTGAAGAAGCCGCTTAAATAATTCAGTTAGATACGGTAGTTTTAATGGTAAAAAGCCAGCATCCAGAAGGAGGACTGCCTGCTCCGCATATTGGGGCGGGAAATGATTGCTGGTACGTTTGGTCTGCCGTTTGTAGCTCTCATCGGTGATCCGTTTCATCTTTTGCAACCAACTGCGACATGCAACACCATTGGGAACCCGTAGGGTATCCAGAAAATCATCGTAAAAGGAAGACATTTCCTGTTTAATCAAACTTTTTATATGATCGTTGTGGATGCCGCCATGTTGAAGAATATTTAGGAGCTGCAGATTCAGGGCAGCAGGACCTAACGGTCGTGACCATTGAACAACTTCAAAGGCCAGCTGCGTATCATCAACGGGCCTCGTATCATGCGGAGGAGCGGGGTATATTTTGAGCTGCGACTGGGTAATTTGAAGACCAAATCTCCGATCACCAGTTCTAAATTTTGAGTCGTCACGATCCACCATCCAGACCCCTTTTGCGCCGGAAATCCTTCCTTGAAAGATAGCCGGGACGCTCTCTAGCCCTAAGGTGCGTGCAATTTCCATTCCTAGTGACCTGGACATTAGCGCGCAGCCGTCATTCATGATAGGTGGGGGAGGGTCCTTCAGATACACAATCTCGTCCCGTCGCAGGACAACCGTGCTCAAGGTACGTGACAGCCCAAGTTGGAGTCGTTGAAACAGTTTCAGGTGGGATTTTTGGTTCTCTTTTTCGGCTCTAGGCATATGCCAATTGATCAATGCATCGATGCTCATACTGGTGCGTTGCCCGGATGTCTCGCCCTGTGGAGGAATATCCAAAGGGTCTCTGGCTGTACGGAAGTCAATCCCACCAGTTGCAAAGAAAAACGCCTTTTGCTTGGAAGGAATTTTTAAGCTCATTCCGACTCCATCATTTTTTGCGAACTTTTTCTGCTTGTTTTGAATGTCTTCAATGTACAAGCCCCTCCAGAATCTCCCCACCAAATGATGCACACTGGTCGCCATCCAACGCGAAACTGCTTCCAGCAAGATCTCCTTTTCCACCACGTCATCTTTTCGAACAAGGTATCCTGGTGGCTCTGCCACAGTCGGGTACGTCACTTCAAGGAAACGGTCTGAACCAAACCGTCGGCTAAACCGATAACCCCTCATAAATTTCAAAGGGTTTAAAGTAAGCTTCAAATAGCCTGGTTCTTTGCTCGAACACCATTCCAGTTCACAGCTCAATGTCACCACATCACCAGTGGAATTTCGGTCCTCATATTGGTCCACTGCCATATCCCATGTTTCTTGCGTTGTTTTCTCCAACCTCGGCGGCCTACCGTTATGAATATCCTTCCAGAGGTCCTCATACTCGGGTAGCTTGCGCCGATCCAACTTTTGGAGAATATCTTCAACCGGAACTTTAAGAAAATTGGCTGCTCTTTGGGCTTCATATCTGTAGCGTAGTGGAACAGTGGTTTTTATCACGTTCCGGCCGGAGAATGGGCCCTCCTCTTCCAGCTCTCGGATAATTTTACGAATCTTTTGCTCTCGCCAATCAGGTTCTGTTTTTTGCTGCCCAGGTAGCGGACTTCTTAATGGACTTCTGGTGTCTCCATTGTCCCATTGGGGGGGGTTATTATTTAAGGGAGGCCTAACAGTTGAAGAATGTTGAGATGTCTCATCCAAATCCAAATCCTCGGTCCCGAAGCTCCTTGAAAAGGAGGTTGCGGGAGTACTGGATTCGAAGCTAGGTCCAAAAGAGTTTGATGGCTCGGTAGTGACCGTTTCAAAGCTTGTATTTTGATTTTGCTGAGGCTTTCCAGTTGGCAGAGGATCAGATTTCTGGACCTTTTTGGAGGAAGTCATATATTCCTCAATCCTCCGTTGCTTTAGACCCTTTTTTTTCTGGTTATTGTCGAAAGAATCAGCCAAGCCCAATGAAGCAATATCAAGATCGATATCAAGGTCATCCAGATCGGAATTCCCAAACTCATCGTCAGACAACGATGATGACATGGTATGGAACGGATTGGAAGAAATATTGGGAGCAGTCACAAATACCTCGGAATCGTCAGCAACGACCTTTCTTTTGGATGGAGAAGGTGGCAGCTTGGCAGGTGCTGGCGCTGGCGCTGGCGCTGGTGGTATTTCTGAGGAAGTGTTGGGCTTTATTCCGGATCCCGTCATTGAACCTCCAGTAGCAGCAGCTGGGGATTCTGAGCTCCATCCCGCCCCCGACCTGGTTCCTGCAGGAGCAGCGACATTTGCATCTCTGGGTATTCTAGTGGCCCCCTTTCTCACAATATACTCCTCATCACTAAGGACTTTCCACAAATAGTTGAGCATTGTTTCGCGCTGTTTCAGAGTGATATTCCTCGCTATGGAAATCGTGTTGCTATTAATGAATGATTGCGATGGCAGTGTCCCTGGTTCTTGATTCGGTTTCGGGATCCAGTTGGACAGGAAGGCATTCGCCCACTCTGAAAACGAGCCAAGCAACACCCATTGAAATTTCTCAGGGTCGTCGTAGTAGAGAAACTTCGCAAGGCCAACACATCTTTGGGGCAAGGTTCGTTCCTCTCCAGGGTGCCGTCTTGGAGTTGACAGAGCTGGGTTCGGCAGGTCTAAGTTATAAGTCGCGTTCAGGTTGTGGATGAGCAGGTTGAAGCCATTGCTGCTCCTTGGGGTGCGTGGGGTAGACATGGAACTTGACGTGACTGAGGTGAGAGCGTATGGCAATTGTGTAAAATGCAGTGATACTGCAGCGCTTGATACGAATTGAAAAGCTCAAAAGCGACAGCTCGTACTGCACACGACCGTGGTTGGGAGAGAAGTCAACGGCTCTGGTTGCAACCACAAATTCCATACAACAAAACACACGCCATTGAACGAATTGGGGTTATTTGTAACTGTAGAAACCGGGGCGAGAAAAGGGTAGGAGGCACAAAGGAAATTGACAATGGCAACAACGGTCGGGACAGGACTTCGTGGCCTATAAAAAGGGCAGACAAAGCTACAGAGGAGGGGCAGGCCTCAAAAACAAATATGATTCTTCAGAATCTGTCCACTGGCACCATGCCCGTTAGCGCCCGCCTGCAGCCCCCAAGCCCCCCAGCCTCTCATTTCCCAATCCTCCCGCTGGAGCTAACGGAAGCCTGCAGGGGAAGACCGTCGACAACCTATGTGAAAACAGGCTGTAGGCGCTGTCAAACGAGCGTGACAGCCCGCCAGTTCCTCTGGGTGCGAGGGGTAAAGAGGTATCAGAGGTCCAGTTCCGTGCTCCGTATATGTAACTATATATCGGCTGGGGGCAGCTTCGGGCCGATGGTTACATAATCGACCATCCGGGGGGCTGCTAACTAATAACACTAAAACTCCATATTCCCGCGTTGTTCACAATCTAATCTGTAGTATCCATGGATATACGCATTTTAGAAAACATGGAAACAAGCCATGTTTGGAAGAGTTTTTGTTGCTGCTGGCCTCAACGTGGGCTAAATTGTGGTCAGCGTGTAGAACAACCTCATTTAGGGCGTATTTTGTTTCCAATTCTGCCTTGGGAGGCCTCAGGGAGGCTTTTTATCGGTCTGCTGGCGGAAACCGGGTTTGGCAGCCCCGATTGGCTTCTTGAAACAATTGCCATCTTCGTCGAAAGCTGGTGAAAGGGCTCAAGGAGCGAGGAGCGATGATTGTTAATTATAGCCACATACTACTAATATTGCAGGTAAAAAGCAAAGCCATAGCTAGCCTGACATCCCTCGTCCTTATTACCTTGCCTCCAGAGATTGTGATCCCCCTCTCAAGAAGGAAGTAAAAAAAAATGAACGAATATAGGCTATCAAAAAATCACCAAGTTGCCCACTGAAAGAAACATTAAAACACGTCATACTATTTGTGAGTTTGCATGAAGAGAGTCCTTGGCCCCAACACCGGCATAGGGGTACAAGCCATGTGAAGAAATTACAGGTGTAGGGGGATTGGAAATCATGATGATGGCAAAATAGAAGACACACAGAGACAATGGAAATGCAGAAATCATGATCATTCCTTTGTTAGGAGAATCATCCGGTCGAAAGTTATCGATACAAAAACATACGGGCTGCTAAGTAGGCGCAAACGACAATACATATTTTGATCCCTGGTCGAAACCCGCAACTCCGCTTTTGCTGGTGCTTACCAGCCAGCCCCCAAAGCAAAATAAAAAGAAAGAGAAAAGAAATAAAAGAAAAGAAACGAAAGCTAAAAAAGAGCATAATGGTCATTCCGGCATCACATCCTTTAGAAGAGCCAAGACACGAAAGTCCGATAGAAGAACCCAGCCTTCTCATTATTTTTGGTCTGTGCCGCTTTTCTTGCCAAAAACTCAGCCTCCTCACGATCGATCTTGTCCTTGCCCGACCACAAATCAGCCTCATGAGGCTTCACACCAGAGGTTTTGGTGTAAAACTTGTACCCGAAGATGAGAATGAGGTACAGCGGGACACCTAAGTACGCTGTGACAAAATTCTTGTAGTCGAAGTTTCCGTATTTGTCCGGGTCATGAACAAACACTTCGAAGTTCTTAGTAAGAGTGATGAGAATGCAGAATGCGAGGGCACCGTATGAGCCAAATGAACCGAAAGGTGCTTTAAAAGCAAGCGAGCTCTCTGGGACGCCCTGTGCTTTGCGTGCACGAATGAAGTAAATGTGCGTAACAAGGATTGAGATCCAGGTCAGCAGCCCGAAAATGGTAACTAGGTTAACAAAATAGCCGAACACAACCTTTGAGTCGTCCGAAACGTTCATGTATGCCAACAGAGCAAATAAGGCAGACAGGCCCAGCGCATAAATGGGAACACCCCGCCGGTCTGTCCTGGCAAGGATCCTTGGTGCTTTCCCCTCCCGAGCGAGGCCGTAGATGGTTCTCGTGGCGATGTACAAGTCAGAGTTGGCAGCTGAAAAGACGAAAACCAAAATGCACGCATTGAGAATTCCCGGAAGAACTCTGATACCGGAGAGTTCGATGGCCACAACGTACGGGGAGGCAGCAGCGGAACTAGATGATTTGGCCGCGAATGCAAGCTCTTTCGAGTTATACGGAACCAACATTCCTAGCAAGAAGACGCTGAGGATATAGAAGAAAAGGATTCGGTAAAAGGTGAGTCTAATAGCTCGAGGGATGGTCTTTCGAGGGTTTTGAGCCTCTCCTACGGTAACACCAACGAGCTCAGTACCCAGATAAGCAAAAGTTGCCGTAACCATTGTCGACCAGAATGCGAGGAAGCGGCCTGCTGAACCCTCTTTGATATACGTGTTGAAAGCACCTGGATCTTTCCAGTAGCGGAATCCCTTTCTGTCATGATCTGGCCCCCCGCCCAGAGCAAGGATCAAAGACAGCAATATCAAGCCGATGATGACGATGACCTTGAAAGAGGACAGCCAGAATTCGAATTCTCCGAAAAATCGAATGCCGAAATAGTTGATACACACTATTGTGACCAAAAAGACCGTAATCCAAACTCCCGGATTCACCCTTTCCCTGTCAACCCAGTAGGAGATCACTAATGCGCCTGCGGTTAGTTGGTTTGGAGTAACGATGATATATTTACAATAGTATCTGCCACAAGTTAGTTAGCTTCTAATATTCAGCTACCAGAGATATGGGGCCACTAACGAGTAGCCCAGCGCAAAACCTAGCGCAGGGTCACAAAATCGAGCAGCATAACCGGTAAAACCTGAAGGAGTGGGAAGCCATGCTGCCATTTCGCCGAGTGCGCACATAACGATATACACGATGAAGCCAACCATCGAATATGAGATCAAAACAGAGGCAGGCTGTAAAGAGTTAGATACCAGTCCCTTGAGACATTGCGCATGCCATCTTTCAGGCATAGAAAAATCACTTACGCCAGCCCTAATACAACAGGAATTAGCAAAAGCCATATAGGAAAATAGTAAGATCTGAGTGAAAGGACTATAACTAATATTGTAGAAGATTTACTTACTTTGCCAGAGCAGAACCCGTGCCAATAATAAGACCAGTTCCAATGGCACCGCCAATAGCTGCAAGCGAATTAGCCTTGCACCGTGCAAATCATTGCCAGCACGACAAGATGCAGCCGTACCAATCATAGTAATATGACGAGCCTTCAAACCACGATGCAGGGCGACTCCCTTCTCATCGTCATCAACCTCTCCCCCAGGCGTTGCAAAAACATTCTCCTCAGAATATTCATTCTTCACTTGGCTTTCGACTGACGAAACATCCCCTTTCCGATTCCGGAAAGCCATGCCACGCAGCGTAAATCGCACAAAAAAGCCCCGGACGTTTTGTATTTTAATGAGATGGCTTCAGGAAAAGGACGCGGAATGCGCTTCGTTAAATGCAGCTCAGATGTACCAGTCACCAAAAAAAAAAAAAAAAGAAGAGGGGAATTTTGAAAAAAAAATTCGAAGTGCGGAGGAGCCGGGTATTATATACACCCAAGTGCCACGGGTTTGCCTTCTGAGAGCCCAGGGCGATGAAAGGAGTTAAAAGTTAAATATAGTTGCTCGTGCTGCCCAATCTGGACTTAAGTTATTCTTACCTAGGTATCCGGAGAGTCAGTGGCTATCAATGGTAACAACGCCAGGGCGACGATTTTCTTGGAACTTAAGGCGTGCGCCTTGTTTGTAAGATACTGCTTTTCACACTCCAAGTGTCCTCACTGCTTCTGCCTGAACCAAATCGACGCATAATCCTCGCTGGACCCCTCTCCAACGAGAACAGGGGAGGCGTATTTTTGTTTCACGTATTCTTGCATAGTAAAGCCTGCAGCGGGGGAGGTATGAACCCATGTGAGGTTCCATTGGCGGGGGAGCGGGAGGAAAATTTGCGGTGCCAGTGATAAGCGGTCGGTGGCCAGTGGTCAAACGGCAATGATGCCCACTCACTCGCCGGTATAGCCAATGACGATAATCACCAGATAATAAAAAAACGGACACGAGGGAATTTCTTATTTGTCCCTAATTTTCGGTTTTCCAAGGCTTTTTCCAGACTTCTTCCAGGCTTATTTCAGGCTTCTTCCAGGCTTCTTCCAAGTTTTTAAGATCCCACCATGTGGTTGCCCTACTCAGCTAGGCTCAATACTGGTTAGCCTTTCTAATATGGACTCGAGGTAGATATTGTCAAGCAGTGTTTCTCGCGCTGAAAGAGCAATAATATGAATTCTAGCGGTTCGCAGTTGGGGTGGGTGCAGCAAGCAAATCCTGTATAACGAGAGTAATAAAGGGTGGGGTGTTTCAATGAGAGTCCACAAATGTGGAGATACAGCGGCAATCCCCCAAACACAATTGGTGGTTTCGACTATTCTTCGGCAGTTCTAAAGAGCTTCTTTGCCTCATCGTGCAGGTGATTGCCACTGATTGGCAGTATCTTTTCTTGTTAATCTTGGGAACCAACCCCCTAACGGTGCCCTGTTGCGGGGCCGTTAGGAAGGCTCTTATTCTCGCCTCTGGATCTTGGCCGCGTTAGGGTTTCTTATCTTTCCGTATTATTATGGAGGACAAAGAGGAGATGCATGCTGAGCTTAAATCCGTTAGGAAATGAAATCCAATAGACCATATCAAGAGACTGGAAGATCCAGGGGTTAGAAAATCGGCGACCAAAAGGGCTTCGAGAAGATCTATTGTGTGAAACGTAAAAACTCTATCCAGAAAAAACCATCACTTGATAAGAGTTATGCCAATGTTTCGATCCTAATTGTGGATCAAAATTACGGTACTTTCAAAAACAACAAAAATTTGTTCACCACGATGGACCAGCTCTTCTTGCTTGCCCCGCTTGACCAGAATGATGTACCTGTGTATCAATATTTCTACCACAATGCCCCTCTGTGAGCGAACTAATCTCCATAAGAGTATAAGCGAAGACCGTGAAGAATTTTTGACCCAGGGGGATGACAGAGTTGCATGACGGATTGTCAGATGGGCTGCATCATTATATTTCTCCTCGTTTCTTTCCCCCCTTTCACCCCATTGTAATTTGCAAATTTCGTTTGTTATTGGGTTGGAGAACTGTTAAATCATCGGCAAAAACTGCCCTCTCCCGAAATGTAACTTTGACGCGCAGATATTGGAATCATGCGTAGCGCGTGTTCGTAGAAGAATCAATTCGTCGGACACCCTGGTAATATTTACGATTTCTGAGTTCCCCAAAGGTTTCCTAAGCGGTTAGAATATACCCGCTTCAGCCATTATCCGAAACTTACATAGTATACGGAGGAGGTAGAAGAGGAAACAAAAAGGCTAAGTCTCCTGTCGGGATGAGAACCACTTTTCAATAAAATACTTACCAAGTAACCAGCATCTAGTAGGGCCCATTAGATGACGTTGTTCTGGCTCAATGCAACAGCTGTAATATAAATACCGGCTCAATTGTGGGGAACCTGGCTTTGCCTTTGACTCGGGCCCTACTGCGTATATACCGATGCTTAGGAGTGTACGTAGGCCCTGTGTAATTATTATTAATACTAATAATCAGGGATATGGAGGATTGATAATAATGGGCAGTAGCAGTCGAAGTAAGCTTAAGAACAAGCTTGCCAAGCCGCACTATAAAATGCTTGAATCTCCACCAAGCGCGCTACCAACGCACCAAAGGAGGCTGCCAAGCCTCCGCTCTTGGCGATCTATCACCTGGGCATCTCAATGTTTGATTCATTTTCGTAAGCCTGAACAACCACAACTTGCAAAGGGTGATTTGCGAGTTGTCAATTATAAGCGCAGACTGACAGAAGTTAATTCATCAGTCTGTGCCAGCCTTGTGCGGTAGTTCCCTTCATGCTGTTGCAGGGTTCCACGCCGTCGAAATACTATATTTCACGGATCCGGGGATAGTCGGAGGAAAGATGGTTAATTTTCAATTTCGGGTTGGTCGGAAAATCAATATTAAACAATAATCAGCCAGCTCCCCGCATGACCTTGTGTCAACCCGAGCGCAGCCGGAGGTAAAATGCAAGTACAAGGGATGACAGAATAACAAAACGCATAGCGATGTGCGTTTCAAAAATGTGGTCAACCAATGATTCATCTACATCATTCAATTGTCATCCTTAAGTCCAGACTTGTTTACTTGGTAGACATAGTGGAGCTTGGGGCTCTTCATTTTCTAGCGTAGAATAAATATGGAATCACCTGCAAGTTTTTGCAATGAGACGTTTTTTTTTACATGCAGTCTAGGAGTGTACTGTTTGCATACCGTTCGTTACCTTTACATGATATCATGCGCTGCAGCTCTGTACCCCTGGTTACGGGTAATCTAAACGAGCTGGCCACGGTCAAGGCCGCTGGGGGAAATGTAACCCTACTACGTTTAGCGAAAGGGAATTCCTAATATCTTCTTGCGCGGGGGCTGAGCGGGCGTTGACAGGGTCATGACCAAAGAGAAGAGTTGGGGTTAAGGCTGCTTTCTGACTTTTCAAGCATACCAGAGCCCAGTTCTCCATATCATCAGCCAACTCCATGTAAAATCTATCGTTATCAACACCTAACTAATCGGTTAAAAACACACCCAGGATGATCCCCTTTGTTGCTATTTCAAATCCCGCGTTTTTCGTGAGCAGTTGCTGCATGAGGGCTTATCCCTGGGTCAGGTTTACGATTCTTTAAAGCTTCGAGTGATGAGTTGCCAAAACCGGCCCATCCTGAGGCCGCAAAGCGCCGTCTGTAGCTTTAACCTTATCTTGCTCGATGTCTGAGCACTTTCAAACAGGCTTCAGGGTTAACGAACTATTCCATATTCAGACTTATGCTTATCAACTGTCCTGCTCAACTTTCTGCCTGCAGGGTTCTTGATTTGCCGGATATGAATATTCTTCAAGTGTCAACCATTCTTTCCCAAAGTCTGCCACAATGAGTTCTTTTCGAGAGGCCCCTCGAATGCATCTAACCAAAGTGCCTACCTAGGACTAAGAAGAGTTCCAAAGCCTTTTCGCTATCTCATCAATCAAGGATAAGAAACTAAGCAGCCAATGCGGATGTTAGGAAAGAACAACATGAAAACGGCCGCAGGTACTCCGATGTATTAAGATACATTCAGAAAATGCTTCCGTAAAAGGTCGATTTCGAACCACCTGGGCAGCATCCTCCTTTTTCACCTAGCAGCGTAGGATGGTGGTTTATACGAGTAATTCCGCATCTGGAACTTGATCCTTGTCCGAGCGGCAAAGCTGCTGCTACCCAAGGAGGAGGTGCTGCTGGTTTTCTCTTCTAGGCTCATAGACAGCCGGTTGTCAGCGGATAGTCAAGCAGTTTGGTCTGTTCATTCTGATTAATCCATTTCAGAGGCGGATTACGGTGTCACAATCTTTGATATTGTTCGTTATCTTCTCTTGTCTGTAAAGATCGCCCAGATTACCGCGCTATTTATGCTCTCCAGGAAATTCACTTTCCAATGGCTATTATCACACTTTGGTTGGCACGATATCCCATTTTGTCCACCTTGCCTGCTGGTAGGGCGCTCTTCACGCTGAGTAAGCACAATCTGGCTGGCTGGCATTCCGTACCGTCTGCTGCCGACCATTGGTGGCAGGGGTTCCCTTTGTAACGGGGTCTCAGTTTGGCCCATTCAACTGCAATAACACGATCACCCTGGGTACCTACCTAGGTAACAATCACTCCCACCTAACAATCATGATTTCCCATACAAATTGACAAAATTATCTATCTCATATATCAATCATTTTTAATTATATTCTGAATATAATGATGTGATGGTTCACCAGCAGCTGAAAATAACTGTTTTCACAGCTGCTTTTGATCTTCTGTCAATCACTCAATCTCAATTATCACATGAATATATTCTTACAGCTATAACACTTCTCTTCACACATGACTATGATTTTTGAAGTTACTGCATTTTCACATACTTTCTATCACTCTTATTCACTTATATTCACTCACTACTCTTCTTTTAAAAGAAGAGAAAAGAGTTATTTTTAATACTTCACTTTATCAGTTTTAACTCTTCTTCAAGATTATATTATTCTCTCTATTTCAGTCTCTATCACTCTTATTATACTGTCTATATCTTCTATTTCTTCTCTTCTTTACAGTACTATCTAATCAGTTCTATTTATAAAAGTATCTTAAGTTATTTATTATTTATTTATTCTATCTCTCTCTACTATTAACTCTTCTCAGATTACTCTGATTATAATATCTCTATTTTATTTAATCAGATTTAATAAGTAGAGTAGTAGTAAGATAGATATTTTAACTACTCTGAATTCTCTCTTCATACTCAATATCATTATTTTAGATAGTAAATATAAAAGTGACTTTATCAGTAATAATGAAGATAATGATAATAATTAACTTCTTACTAAATACTATCTAGCTTTAGTAGAGAGTTTTAATATTACTCAGCTTTGATAGAAGTGATATAGTCTTAATATTTAGAAAAAACTCAATAAGATCTGTAATTATTAAGAGAGATAGACAGTAACTTATTTAACTCTTAAATAATATTATAAGCTCATCAGTGATACTGAGTAGATATTATCAGTATATTAAGATTAATATAGAGTAGTAACTGCCTCTTATACACCTCTGACGCTGCCGACGAATTAGACGTCGTATATCTCGGTGGGCGCCGCAACATTAATAAAATACATATTAATAGTGAG
>QGQJ01000697.1:0-22203 GCA_003206725.1 Blastomyces emzantsi
GGTGACGGTGACGGTGACGGTGTGGGGAGAGAATCGGGAGTGGCTTCGTAGGGTAGGGTGAGGCTCAGGGCGGCTGGCCCGGCGCTGACTCGGCTCGGGATGACTAATGATCCGAGCAGCAGCTGAACCTCGCCAGGGGACAACGAATATGATTGATTATCCATGAACATGTCTACTCACTCGGACTAAATTTCTTCAATACGATTATCATTTAAAACTTCGTCATATATTTACCTCATCCCAGCTCCGTAGTTACATACATAATCCTCCTATTCCATACCTTCAAACATCCCATATCCCACGGATCCATAAAACCATAAAAATCCATTAACTGGCGTATATCCATAATCCATATATCCTCAAGAGACTTCCTTCATAACAGCAGAAAAAGCAGGGGAAAAAAAGGGAGGGGAGTTCCTAGCATTATATACATCAAATTCGGAACAGTTCATATCGTAAAAAAAAAAAAACACATTGAACGGACTCATCTTCCATTTTATCATGAAGAACAAGGAAAACCTAAACTCCGTTTCCTTGGCAAACATAAAAAATAGAGAGAGAAGGGCAAAAGAAAAGCGAATAGGGGACCAAGGATCTCCACATGAGGTTATTCGAAAAACTTTATAGCGACCTCGATTTGACTAGCGGGTGAGTGGACGGGTTTCTCATAGCTTCAGAATCGGAGAAAAGGGGAGAGTGGAAAGGAGGCGGCGACAGGAAACAAAATCAATGCCTCGTTGATCTCGACCTCGATCTTGAAGAAGGAATTTTTGACCGCTTTGATCTGGGCGGTGGTGAGCTACCTACAAAAAAAGGAAAACACTAGAAGTTAGCACATGGCTCAAGAGGCACTCTGCAAAACACATAAATAGATGAACCAAGTGTGGGAGATTTCCACTTACTGCTACTGCTACTACTATAGTCATAGTCGTAGTACGAATAGGAATAGCCCGAGCTGGGCGCCTGCTGCTTCTTCTTCTTACTCCGCAGCCCCAGGCATATTGCCAGAGCGCCCAGAACAAGCCCTACACTCGTCCACTTCCCCAGCCCAAACAGGCCGGACTTCTTCGACTTCTCGGTGTAAGACGAATATGAGTCCGAGTACCGTGCTGGAGGCGGGCGGGATGGACGGTACCCAAACCATGTACGGCCGGGTCGCCCGTCGCCATCGGAGAACGAATGCGTCGTACTGGAGCTGCTCCCTCTCCTCTTTTTCTTGCCCAGTCCCAGCAGTGCTAAGATCGCCGCGATGGCACCCTTGGCGCACGCGGACAGGCAGATGAGGAATAAAAGGAGGACGCCGACGAGGACACCGATGACGATGCCTGCGATGGCCCCGCCGCTGAGTCCGCCGCCGCCTGTCGAGGCTTCTGGCGGCGGCAGCGGGCTGCCGTCTGTGCCAACCGGTGGGAGGAAGGGGACGGTCGCGGTCGGCATGGTGGTGATGGTTGCGTCACCGGAGCTGGTTGGTCTGGAGGGAGGGGTGGGGGAGGGGCCTACAGTAGGATCGAAGGGGGAGCTTCCTGCCTCGACACATTGGCCTTCAGATTTGCATGCCTGCGCGGCCGTGCAGCAGATGGTGCCACAGGCGGATTCGCCGAGGTCGAGTTGGCATTGGATCTGGCTGCTAGAGGTCGGGGCGGCGATGAGTCTGCTGCCCACCGATGTCACGGTGACCAGGTCTGTCCGGACGAATGTGGTTGTGAATGTTTCCCATTGACCCTCCGCGGCGCGGGGTTTTTCTACAGAGGTGGAATCGATGCAGATGGCTTGGTTGTTGGCGTTTGTGGTGCAGGTTTGCGAAGCGGTGCAGCACTCTTGCCCGTAGAAGCCGCAGGGCTTGCAATCGCGGCTGACGAGACCGGAGTTGAAATGTAAGGGGAATGGGAATGCGTGCGTCGATAATGAAGGTGATTGCGAGAGGATTGATAGGATGGCTAAGGCCGCTGAAGATATCCTGACGCGGCGCATTGTTGCTGGCGGCCGGATCTGCTAGAAGTATAGGCAAGGGCAAAAAAGGCTGACAGGTTGGTTGTCTCTCCTCCCAAGCACTGTACAAGTACAGCTTGGATTTAGAGAACGAGCAACCCAACTAGACCTTCTTGAACAGAATTCCTGCTGCAAACTGCTGTAGGAAGATCGCGAAGGTAAATAGCTGGTGAGGTGGGGTGCGTTATCGATAACCAGTTTTGACAGGAACCCTCACGTCTCGCTATCGAATGCGCTTGGTTGAGGCTAGACACACCAAACAGTTCAAATAGAGCGATAGGAGCAATGAAAATATGAAAAAGAAACGAAAAGAGACAGAGAGAAAACCAGATCAAGGAAAAATCCAGAAGACAAAAAAAAAATAAAAAGGTGGTGGTGGGCGATATCAGTTGTCTTGTCTTGTCTGAGGCCCAGCCCTTTTCTTTCTGTTTCCCTCCCAGCCACCATTTCTTCCTTCACATTGTCAGCTAGTGGTAGCTAACCCAACCACCCGGATTTCTCAAACCAACAGCCAAACCCTAGTAATCTGTATAATTAGTGGATTGCGATTGTCATGATAATAATCAGGAGAAATAAATGACAGCTAAATGACAGGAGAAATTAGATGATTGCGGACGCAACCGTTCGCCATATGCCTTGTGTGTTGTGTCAATTGCTGGTGCGTCATCTGGCGGGCGGGGAAAGCGAACTTGCATGGTTGGTCGACTTGGCAAGCAAGACAGGACCCTGGCAAAAGATGGCCGCCGGGAACATGTCAGGGCAGAGACAGCATGTCAGCTATAGAGTACATATTTTCCACAAACAGAAGAGTGTCTTTAATAACTCGCCTTCCACACGGCATTGACAAAGGGAGGTTGTTTGTTGTTTACAACTTTTTCTGGCGGTGGTAACTTCGCGGGAGCACGAGCCGCAGAGTGAACCTACCACAGGACGAGACGAGCTAATCTGCTGACTCATCTGCCCATCTCCTCTAAAGTTCCGAGCGCCAGATTGCGCAGGTATAGGTAAAGGCAAGCACAAGAACAGAGCAGGAGGAACAGACAGTGTACGGCCGGAGATATTTTATATGGATGATTAGCTGGGCTATCTGATATTCAATGGTTGGAAATAGAAAGCAGCCAAAGGCAGTAGAGAAGAATCTCCATTCAAAAAGCTATAAATTATACCCTCAGTTTTACTTATCCCACATATGCAGAAGTCATTAGTTATGATAATATAGTAATATATCCTAGATCTCAGCACTGATAATAAGAGACGAGAAGAAGAAGAAGAAGAAGAAGAAACAGAATGGGAGAACACAGAGAAAATACCTTACGCTTTAAAATGGCCGGTCAAATCAGGCTGGGAGAAGAAAAAAAATAATAAAATAAAAAAATAAAAAGAGTTCAAATAATCAGGAACAAAACTATAAACAAAACCCATCATCGTCATCATATATAAAAAAAGAAAAACATTAAACAACCATCCCGGCAACCGCAACCACAGCCCCAACCGCAATATCATACAACAACCCACCACCTCCCCTCGCCGCAACACTCCCAGATCCCACCCCATCCCTGAACGCCGTACAATACGCCGCCTGCAACCCATGACACGCCTCCGTGCTCAGACTAGAGCACACAGATACCGGATTCCCGCCCGTCGGCTGCACGCCAGGCACAGTTATGCCGCCCGCGCCCCCGATCGTCACCCCGTTCACGCCGCCCAGCGACGCCGTGCAGCTGGAGTACTGCACCTGGCAGTCTGTGTAGGCGGAGACGCAGGCTTCCTGGTTTGGGAAGGTGGTTGGGATGATTGGGAAGGGGAAGGGCGCGTTGGGGACGACGGGCCGCGTGCTGGTGGGGTCTGTTGGAGGTGTGGTGGTTGCTGTGGTGCCGGGTTGGGGGAACATGAAACCTGAGGAGGAGGCGGTTTGGGAGGGGCCTATTGTGGTTTGTTAGATAGGTGAATATATATATATGGATGTGTGAGGAATAGAATGGAGGTGGATGTAGTGGAGGTGGTAGGGAGGTGGTCTGTACGCACCCGACAACCGCCCCGTACACGCCGCCCCGCTGGGACAGCAGGCGATATTATTCGCATCGTCGCGCGAGCAGACCGCCTTGGGCTGACAGCATGCCTCCGGCGCACCGAGGAGGGCACAGCTGTTGAATCCGGCTGGACAAATACCCTGTCGCTTTGCCAGTGCTATGGCCTCCTTCGCACCGCTGCTGTCGAGGAAGATGAAGTTTGCATTATCATTCTTATTATTATTATTATTATTATTATTATTGAGTTGCGGTTGATAGAAGGGAGAGGTATCTGAATTGGTATTATCGGCGCCGGCTGGGGTGAGAAGCAGCAGCGGGAGGAGTGAGAAAGTTTGTAGCCGCATTGCTTCTTCGTCGTGGATCGGCGGGTGAAGACCCCGCGGGGTGGAGGGATTGATTTATATTATTATATCGGGTATGAATAGGTTATCGATTGGTGTATAAACTGGTGATATGTCCTTCGGCTTCGCATGGATGACTTTCCGTTTTTGTTAGTTCGTAAACATATACATGCGCCGCCGAGTATCGCCTGAAGACAATGTAATCAATTGTGGGGATCGATGAGAGAGGAAATAGATGGATGCGATCGGTGCAATCCCTCATGATGGATAATATTATTCTCCATAGACATAGGGACAAGAAGTGGGCATACCGAGTACTCAAGAATGCGATTGTCTCTCGCCAGGCACACGCAGACTCCGCTGAGATGTTTGTTTATGCAACCCGATTTACAGGAATATCATTTATTATCATCAAGGAAGCGTCGTTAAAACGGTTCTTCAAAGGTTCTTCAAGGTATCCCTTCGAGTAAATTTTTGTTTAATAAAAAGGAAATATGATTCAAACTCATCGCGATTCTCAGGAAACCGGCTTTGTCTGCTCTGCTTCTGTTTCTCCCCCACCGCTGCAACCCTAGCGATGCCACGGCAACCAGCCGCCAACAAAATCCCAGCGCCACTAACTCCCCCTGGGATTCAAGAACCAACCAGCAGCCAACCAATACGACCTGTCAGATGGCCAGCCAACCATAAAGAAAAGAAGGTTGCAGGACCAGCTTGGACCACTCTGGTAAAATCTTGAAGCTGGAATTGACACAGTTCTTTGCAGGGCATGAAACCAGTCAGCGCTGGCCCCAATCCCATGATGCAGAACCGAACCAGTTCGCTGTGTTTTTCATGAACTGATGAACCCATAATCAGTGCTGGAGATAGATTTGCTGGGTTGTCTCGAGCAAGAAATCAGTCGTGTTACCTGTGGAAGTGGTGGTTCCCCCCACTCCTATGATTCTATCTGGGATGGGACCAGTTGATATTTTGGAATAGATGTCATGGATGGGAGGCCTGACCAGAAACCAATAGGACCCTTATCAATACAGGGGATTGCACGTTGTACATGTACATGTACTGTACATGCATACGGTGGATTGCGAGGTACAGGAGCAGAAAATACTGCAACATTCATCTCAAAAACTATGAGTTTGAGCCGGCCATAGAACTCCTTGCCTGAAAGTGATAGAGTGATATGGATATAGGTATCCGAAAAGTTGATACCTACCCCTTCTCAACACCTAGAGCCAACTAGGTGGACGATTACCCCCTGATCGCGCGAATGCCATGCCCTGAACTCTGAGGTTGAACCTGACCGTGCAAGCTGCAAGCTGCAAGCATGCCATGTTTTTCTCCCGTTTCTCGAAGGATGTGCGTTAATCATTTAGCTCAAACAATGTCGGTCCGCTCGACTTGCCTGTATACCGTTCAAAACGAGATGTTGATATCAGGTCTCCATTTTCGGGTATTTTGAACTAGAGCCTAACAGCAGTTAACACTTAGCGTGTTCATGCTATTGAGAAAGAGTGTCAAGGAGCAAAGGGCAAGGCAAAAAGGGCTTTCTTTTCAGGCAGTCCTAGCTCCAGCTATCGCGGCTAGCTTTACACCCAGAAGCTAAGTTGCATGCCAGAAAAAAATTCCGAGATGTCTGAAACTGGTTTGCGTCTTGTGCTTCCCTGCTGTTTGCCGTCTGCCACGAGGCGATGCGCATTCTACCGCGCGTGCAGCAACGGAAGTTGAGGCGCCTGGTCCCCAAGGCTCCAGAAGAACAGGGCCTTCACACGCAGAAGCTTGCTGCTCGTTATCGGGAAAGGTGAAGAATCGATCGAAGTTACGAGGGCAACAGGCCACGATGTTTTGAAACGTTTGCATAACTACGGATATGGACACAGCGGTTCCGAGATTATCTCATTTCGCGCACGCAATGGCGAATGGGTGGCCGTTATTTCGGCAACCAGCAGTACAGCAATAGAAATAATCTATGCTTGTTTTTATTTTCCCAAGCTTATCCCGGGCTGCATCGCATATATACGCGCATTACGCAAGCTTGGCTGCATCGAATCGAACGCTTTAACTTCTTCCAAGCGAATACATCCCCCTGTCTTTGAGCTACACTATGATAAGAGCATTCCCGCCAATCGATCCTGGGGTTGTGAACGCTTCCAGTGTCGTGTGACAGCCGGGAATTACTATGACAGGCGCCGAACAGGGCAGTGTCTACGACACCTGAAAGAGATATACCAAACGAGCTAAATGATGAACGGCTGTTTGCCAATTTATTTTTAGTCTCTTCATTACCTGCAAGCTTTCTTTGAAGAAAAGCTTGAATAAAAGCTTGACACAGCATTCTGACCCTCCACTTTCACCCTTCATGTACTTTTATATATTCTATCGAATGTCGCTCGCTAGTTCTCATAAGCACTTGGGAAATATCGACAGATGTACGGCAAGACATGGATGAGAGCACGGACGAGTTGATCCGACCTGAGGATTTCCCCCTTCCAAATAGGTCTCAAGAGTCGCTCTGCTCGCAGGAGTTGTTTAGTTGGAATATCACTCCGCCACTTCCTGCTCTCCATGGCCAGACTCAGCACCTAGCACCCCCTGCGCCTCCGCCATCGACAGCGAGTAATGTTCCTCCGTCAGTGGTAGATGAAACTCAGCAGCCGGCTAAAAATGAGCGGGAATCTATACTTCTATTTTTTACTCTGGCAATAGTGGCTTTTGTCAGTGCGCTGGATGCGACTAGTCTACCTGTTGCTCTTCCGGTACGTATAAATAATACTCATTCAAACAACGCTCGGAGAACAGCATGAAATTCTAATTCTTTTTCCTTTCAGACTATTGCGCGAGAATTTAATGCCAGCACCAGCCAGTCATTCTGGGTAGGAGTATCCTTTCTCCTCACAGCCGTATTATCCCAGCCGATCCACACGGGACTATCTGCTACTTTTGGGAGGAAGGAGATTTTTTACCTATGCCTTTTATATTCCTCTATTGGCTCCATCATCGCCGGTTTTTCTCAGGACATATATGTCCTCATCGCTGGTCGAGCTTTGCAGGGGTTTGGCGCGGGCAGCCTAGAAACACTGTCTGAGGTCATTCTCGGAGACTTCACAACACCAGAAGACCAATCCCGCTACTTAATTATCTTCAACTTTATCTGGGCAGGGGGGTTCGCATCAGGTCCCTTGATCGGGGCTAACTTCGCAGAACATGTAAATTGGCGTTGGATTATCTGGATCAACATACCACTCCTAGGAATCCCTATCATGCTTGCCCTCATCTTACGCATACTTAAACCGATCAAATGTCCGCTCCGGTCCCAGCTTGGCCAAATCGATTGGCCCGCGATAGCTCTCTTTATACCATCTCTCACCCTTCTCACCGTGGGGGTGACTTGGACTAGCGCACAGGGCCAATGGGACTCAATCGCAACTATCGCCCTCCTAGCCCTAGGTATCCTATTCCTCGTCGCATTTATCATCCGAGAAGGCTATGCCCGCACACCTATATTCTCCTACTGGCTCCTCACCAGCAGGAGCGGATTTGTAAGTCTATTCGGAGCCTTCATGCACGGCGCAGTCTTGTATTCAATCAGTTTCTTCATCCCGATTTACCTCGAATCCACCGTCCAGCTTAACCCCGTCGCTGCAGCTACCAACATGCTACCTCTCTCCATTCTCGTTCCCGTAACGGCATTAGCAACCACCTTCGGAATTAGGCATTTGCATCACCATTACTATTTCATATGGATCGGCTGGTTCCTCACTACGCTAGGCATCGGCATCCTAATCCTCCTCGACAGGAAAACCAATACCGCCAGACGGCTGGGTCTGCAGGTCATTGGTGCCATGGGCTTAGGCATCCTGCCCCCTGCCTTATGTGTCCCGTTACAAGAGCGAACGGATGGCGAACAACAAACCGAAGCCACGATGGGGAATTTTATTTTCGCCCGCCAGCTCGGTGCAGTCGTGGGCGTTTCGCTCGGTTCACGTTTATTTTCAAACGCGTTCTCGGCCGATGTTGCGAGGCTTTTACCTCTGGCCGAGGCTTTTTCCTCGCTTAGTGATGGGAGTGCAGCGGTGAATTTTATCCCTTTACTAAATAATTTGGATCTTTTGGCTGGTGAAAGGAGAGCGATTACTGGCGTGTATGAACGCGTCATAAGGAGCGTTTGGATTGTTATCACCGTCCTCAGTGGGTTGGGATTGCTATCTAGCGTCGTCATCCGCGAGCTGAGGGTGGGAAGGAAGGATACTGGGAAGCAGGCACTGCAAGGGTGACTTTTTTGCCATTTCGAGGTTCTGATGAGCGGCTCCCATTTTACTGCGGGGATTAATATTTGAAAAAACGTATTTTAATTATCTAATAGCCATAAGGAAACACCTAATTTGCAAAACGATTCGAACTTTTCCTTCCGCTGCACGTCTATGCCCAAACTACAGGATTGGTTGGTTGCTTTGCATAGAGAAGAAAAAAGCAAAAGGTGAATAAGAATTAAATCGAATGCATTGTTAGAATTCGAGGCAATCTAGGGACAAATGTTCCAATTAGGAAACCAGGGATGTAAGTACAGTTGGCCCTGGCGAAGTAAGTAACAATGAGCTTCCTGAGTCATGAAACGTAACTAGCATATGCAGTTAACCCGTACCGGCAGTGTATGTAAGTCACGGCAGGAGATCATTCCATATAGACTGCATAATTCCAATGGGCCAAACCATAGGCGACAAGATCAGTCATAAGCTTCCCTCCTGCAGAGACATCATGGTAAGAACTCGAGTCTTCCATGCCATTGCAGCTGCCAACATCCTCACTACAATCCTTCTCCCCTCCACTGCAAACACCCACAATTGTCGGTTGCCCATCAATATACTCCCACATCGGCCCTCCAGACCAGCCGGGTGATGCAAACGTCCTAGCCTCCAATTCCTTCCCAAGACGTCCATGGAAATCAACGTCAAGAAGCCTAATATTCGCCAAAAGCATCTGCTCATCCCCTTGAAATGCATCAGTCGGGTATCCGGAACTCCTCCATGACCGATCCATGTAGAAATCCGCATCCTTCCACCACCTTGTGCCCATCCAACCAGTCCGGTCCCCAAGCGGTTCACACAGCTGGCAGACGATATAGTCAATCCCGGTGACGTTGAAGGTATTTTTGACCCCGCGGCATCGCGAGACGTAAGAGCTTCCATAGGGCTCAGAGCCATTGCCATAACCAGGTGAAAATCTCATCCATCGATCTCGACCATACCCCCATGGAAAGCAGTGGCTGGCGGTGAGTATGATATTTCGTCCCACGAGAGAACCCGTACACCACCCTCCCATATCAGTTTTGAAGCGCTGGAAGGATACCCGGCCGATTGTGTTCCATGGATAGGTCGTGAGACTTACGACTTGGTCGCGATAATATAGTCCCGTATTG
The DNA here is from genome assembly GCA_003206725.1 of Blastomyces emzantsi. Classification (NCBI taxonomy): domain Eukaryota; kingdom Fungi; phylum Ascomycota; class Eurotiomycetes; order Onygenales; family Ajellomycetaceae; genus Blastomyces; species Blastomyces emzantsi. The sequence continues at coordinate 9,774 of QGQJ01000697.1, forward strand.
TTAGAGTTAGCTTTCGAAAGCCTATCAGCATTTTCCGCAGCCCAGGGGACTAGTGGAGGAGGAGAATCTTCGCTCTGGGGGGCCTGGATCAGACTGTACCCAAGCGTGCCCCCAGAATCTACATCCAGGGTACTATCTGGCTTGTGATTGCCAGTATTCCGAAACGAAGAGCTCGCAACATGGTCTAGATCAATTTGTATCAATTCCTCGGAATCAACTTCGGGAATAGTAGAAGGCCCCCCACAGCGCTTCCTACTGTCTTTGAAAAAGGGCACGGCTGTGACAGAGGTAATGATAATAAAGTGAAAAACGAAAAGAGTGACTGAATTAGATAAATGCATTTTATGCTTATGGAATTGATAAGGAATGGCCAGCCATCAGAGACTATTGATATGTGGAACCCTCATAGCAAATGATTGAAGGTCCTTTGGATGGAATAGAGCGGCTTCCAACGGGGGATAGCCTACAGAATGTGTGTTCAACGGTCCAACTGATATATGATTTTCATGATAGGTAATGAGAGCATCGCACCTTCGGAACAACATAACAACAGAATAGGCACCGTTGTAGCAGCACTTTTGGACGTGGTACACCCCCATCACGCTTGCCCGTTCTTGTTCACATGGAGAGATACTATTGTCTGCGTGAGCCACCTCACTCAGAGAGGCTCAATGCAATTCCAATGGAATGTCATAGCCAAATTGCATCCAGAGAATTAAAAGAAGCGAGGAATGAAAAAAAAAAATGAAGAAGAGTAGACACAAGATCAGTCAACACCAGAGGGGTTTCTGATGCTAGTTTGTTTTGGTAGGTGGCAGGTAATAAAGTCTATTCTCCTGTGTGTTTTTGTACCCTACCCTACCTCCGTGCGGTTGGCTTCAACTCAGCTCCAAATTGTGTGGCATCCAAATAAACCCACAAAACTGACCTGTCGTGAGCGAGCGCTGAATTTGAAAAGACCCGGCGGTTGGTTGATAGTTGAGCGGACATGCTCAGCTGTGATTCAACCTGGAACCAACACGGCACGATTTTATGTAGTTGGAGGATCTAGTAGTTGTCCACCCGCGGCCTTCCAAAAGAGGGGTAACTACGGGCGTCAACTGAACCAGCTCAACGACTGAGCTATTTGATTTAATGTTAGAACAGCTCTTCGCTCTTTCATGGTATTCCATCACCATCCTCGCCTCAGTCGGGTCTGTTTTGTGGTCGACCACTCATCAGTATCGGATGAGGCCTTGCTGATGTGCGGATCATTGGTCGGGCCGAGCAGAGCTGGTTTCAGCCTCCTTGCTAGCAACCGCCAAACATCATCCACTCAACCCCTGAATTTCAGCTTGCTGTCTCCAGAAGGCGGACTGGAACTCCAGCACGATCCATTTTCGGTTGGCTAAGTGTTCTTCAAGTTTCCAGCTCAGCGGCAATTGCAACCGCTAATTCCTCCTTTCGCGAAAACCTCCGTCTTGCCGTTCTCACTACTGGCTAGTCGTTGGGGTGTCAGCCGGGTTGTGTTGGCGTGAAACACGGAGCCGCCCACCTTCCTCCGATTCCTTCGAGTTGATGGGGATTTAAAGCGTGGACCTTTTTCAAGAAGTTCTGTCTTATACGGATGACTGCTCCATTAGTAAACTGCTTCCCAATGTTTCATGTCATGTTTCCTTTGATGTGGACCAGGTACATCGATGCCCGTATTTTGTCACTGGTCCGTCACTCGCTGATGTGGGACCTCTTATTTTCTCCCGATATCAATGGCCCATAGCGCCAGCTGTTCGGGATATGTACAGGCATCGTGGTTGGAGGGGCAAATCCACGCCCCAGGGCTTTGGATCGCAATCCACCGAGGTCCTATCCGTACGCCTCTGAAAATTCCCAGGGCACCAATGGGATGGGCTGGCCCCCGCTATAGCCGTTTGTGAATGCCATTCCTTCGGCAATTTTTTACTCTTGATACGGTTTATGCCATCTCTGATGCATTCAAAAACCCGTAGTGACGGATGTTTGCTCTATCTGCTGATACATAAAGCTCCAACTTCCGCTCATCTTGAGAGGTTTCAATTTTTCTTTCCACTTACTGTGTGCTTTCTTCTTTTTTTTACCACGCTCTTTTCAGGCCCGGGTTGGCATCTATCTTCACAAGCCTCATTGACTGAAGCTTTGCTTTCTCACGTTGTCTTTCGATTCTCACTCATTTTTACGTCAATCGTTTTACTTACATCTGTCACAAGAACCCTTTTGATATCATGTCTATCTTCAAATCTGCTGCCCTCGTTGGGGCTCTTGCGTCCATCGCTCTTGTTGACGCTCATGGAACGGTTACAGGAATTCTTGCTAATGGCAATTAGTATGTGATTTCGGATTGAGCCCCTTGAAAGAAAAACATTAACCCTCTCTAGCATTGGAGGCTACCTGATTGGCAAATATCCTTACATCCCAAACCCACCGGCCGTTGCCGGCTGGTCCACTACCGCAACCGACAATGGATTCGTGGATGCAAGTTCATATACTAGCCCTGATATCATTTGCCACCGTGACGCCCAGCCAGGGGCTGCAACTGCGGAAGTATCTGCTGGGAGCACAATTGATCTGCAATGGACGGAATGGCCAGAAAGCCACCATGGCCCCGTTCTTGACTACTTGGCCAACTGCAACGGGGACTGCTCAAAAGTTGACAAAACAGCCCTGGAATTCTTTAAAATCCAAGAAGCTGGCCTCGTTGATGGAAGCAAAAATCCCGGTAAATGGGCATCCGACGAACTAATTGCGAACAACAACACTTGGAGACTCACTATTCCCTCAACCATCGCCCCGGGAAATTACGTTCTCCGGCACGAAATCATTGCCCTTCATTCTGCCCACGAAGACAATGGCGCCCAAAATTACCCCCAATGCTTCAATCTGAAAATCACAGGTAGTGGAACCACCAAGCCGCAGGGAAAACGTGCAACCGCCCTCTACAAATCGACCGACCCTGGTATCAAAATTAATATCTACAATCCATTTAACGGTTATGAAATCCCCGGTCCAGCCCTGTTCAGCGATGGCGGAGACTCTGGAGACGACCAGGGCTCAGGCCCAAGCGAGCCTTCAACCCCAGCGCCCAGTTCGTCAGCTTCCCCCGATGCGACTCCTAGCATCCCAGGTGGTGCGCCTGCCACGCCCACAGTTACCGGACGGTGTTCAGCGCGGTACAACAAACGATCGCAGAAACCTCATCCTCGCGAATTCAACCGTCGTCGCTGACAGGTGATTGCCGGAATCTAAATGTGTTGTTTCGACCATTTCCATCCTTTTTACTAGCTGGAGTTTTGTCTTCCTTTGCATGTATATAGCTAGAACTATTTTCATTATACTACACTGTCTGATTCAGGTCCAATTCAGCTCAACTTCGTCTTGCATCATAGTGGAGTACTTGGAACCAGACTCTAACTTACCGTGTAATCTATAGATGTAGGTGAAGTAATGGCGGGAATACGACAACGAGAATTATTGTTCGAATCTATCTCTTCGAATCGGCTCCATTGAGTCATAGAAGCAATCAATTTTCTGTTTGTAAATGTTTCTTTGCATTCGTATTCAGTCTTGCTAGTGGGGAATTTCAGCCTGATATCCATGAGTCAGCATCCGGGCTATTGTTTGGAAGCTTCCCCCACCAGAAGAACATCAGTGATTATGCTCGTGATCCCTGTCCATAACTGCTAGGAAGAACAACTCACCAGCTTGAAGAGTCAAGCTTGGGAACATATAAAGCGGTTGGAGCATCCTCATTCTCCCTCATCTCTCCCATACCATATATCACAGAAAACGTAAATAAAGCCTTTCTTTCGCCATGTTCAAAAAGAAACCGACTGTAAGTGTTCAAGCCGACCCCTCATCCTCGTCCTTATCCTGCTCCGCCCCGCACCACCCCGAGCGTCTTCCTTGCTAACCTAAAAAACTGCAGTTCAAACCACTCGCCCCTCTCCGCTCTTCTGACCGGCGGAAGATAGCAGACCAGATCATCCAACAATTCAAAATCGAAATAACCACCCCCGCTGCCCCGTCGAACGAGGATCACCTTGAAACCCCACAAAATGAAGCCGCAGCCAGCCTTACCGCGCTCCGCAAATCCCTTCTTCCAGATAATACCATGTCAGCGCGGTTTACGACTACCGCGGGACCCGACCTAACTCCTGTCCAGGGCACCGTCTATGTCGGTTCACATGATGACGGCGACGAGCGAATTCTCTGGGTACGGCCGGAACACGGCGTAGGCACTGATGGACGTCTATATCCTACAGTCTATACACTATGGCACCACCCGCGCCTCGTCCCTCTCTTGCATACCCCAAGCCTAGTGATGGATAAGCTGTACGGGGGCGCAGATCTGATGACACCAGGCTTAGCCAATGGGCCACCGTTTCCTGAGCGGGCAGTCAAGGGGGAGATAGTTGCGGTCGCGAGCTTGGCGAAGCCTAGTGTGCCGACGTTCGTGGGTGTGTGCGAAATCGACGTGGCTGGGTTGGCACAGGTGCACGGGGCGAAGGGACATGCTGTTAAAGGGGTGACGTGGGAGGGGGATGAGCTGTGGAGTTGGGGTACGCTGGGAAGACCCGGTCAGCCGTCGCCGGAGCATATTGATGGTTGGCTGGATGATGGTGCCGGTGTGGAAAAGGACTTCGAAGAATTGAGTTTGGACAATGAGAAAGGTGAAGTTGATGCCGACGGTGAGGGAGAGGGGGGTGTTTCGCTGGATGGAGATAAAGCAGAGGAAAAAAACTCGATTCCTGAGGAACAATTGCAGGAACCGACGACCAAAGGTATGGGTTATCTTCTTCAGTTTTGTTGCACGGTATACCGCTTTGGAAATCTAACTTGTATGCAGAAATTGATGCGGTGTTTCACAACGCTTTCCTCTACTCCCTTTACCAACATAAAATTGACAACCCATCCACACCTCACTATGGAATTGCATTCCCTATCCAAGCGTCCTTTTTGATATCTAACCTGATAACGCCATTCCTACCAATACGCTCACCCCAACAAGCTCAATTTTATAATATTAAAAAGACATCGTGGAAGAATGTGAAGAAATTCATCAAGCATCTTGACAAGGAAAAGCTGGTTAAAGCTAAAGACCGCAGCGGCGGCGAGACAGTAATTTTGGATGCGGATTTCGATGACTCCCAAGTTGTCAATTTCGTTCCATATAAACTTCCCAAAAAAAATAGCTCAGACAGTGCTGTCAAATCTGTTTCGTTGGGGGGAAATGACAAAGATTCCGCGGCTGGCCAGTCATTCACGGTGAAAACACTATATCGACCAAGCGGAAAACTTACCCCCGTTTTATTCCCGCCGTTGTCCAACAGCGATGTGAATAACTACTACCCGACCTCTGACGTTTCAAAACGACTTAACGATTATCTCACAGCGCAAGACCCTCCCATCATCTCCCCCACAAACCCTCGCATTATATCCCTCAATCCATTCATCAGCAACACCATCCTCTCCTCCTCCGCCGACGACCTCGCGATTCTCAAACGCGGCACCATCCAACGTGATGCTATCCTCCGACGCCTCCTCGAAGACTCTTCCCTCTGCGCCCCGTATCACGCCATGCTGAAACCGGGCCAGACACTCCACGACGTAAAACTAAAGGCAGGCCCTGGCCCCAAAGTCACAGTGACCATCGAGCGGCGCACGGGCTCAAAAGTAGTTACTAAGATTACTGGCTTAGAACCTTTCGGTGCTACGCCGCAGCTGTTGGCGGATGAATTGCAAAAGAAGTGTTCGAGCAGCACGAGCGTTTCGCAGGCCGTGGGAGCGGCGAAAGGGGTGATGAGTGTGTTGGTTCAGGGCGATCATCGGAAACTTGTTGAAGCTGCGCTGGCTAATCGGGGGGTGAAGTCTCAGTGGATAGAGATTGTTGATAAGTCTCAAAAGAAGGGGGGGAAAGGGAACTGAAAATTCTCGTGGTTTTGAATTGTTGGACGTCCAACATGTCCGGATATATATATATATATATATATATATATATATTTGATGTACCGGGAAATTGGAGCATTTTAGCCATGTTTCATGATGAATTCACTGCTTAGTAGAGGGGGTCAAGGAGATGCACCCCCGGTTTTGCGTTTTTGTTACAGTAAACAGGAGGCTCCTTTTGTGTCTGCTACAGGCTTTGTACGCTGTAAGTTTGTATGTCGATCCTGAACCTATACTGCCGCTACTACGGAGGTACAGACTCGATTTGACCAAAATAAGGTTGATGGGGCTCTGTGGCTGCCCTAACGGCGAAAATTCACGTGAGACCAGCCCCATAATGTCTTGGCGGCCCAACGTCGGACGGGGATATTTCAACATTTCAATCGCGCATTGGGTACATTTTCTACACATTTCTACTATGCATAAACTTTTTAACCATATGCGTTTTATTCTTGTAAAAGCCTAGATACATCCGTCCTGAGCATCAAACTCGAGCTCTCCAGCGATCAGTTTTGGCCCTCCGCCTCAATCGGATTTTGGTCATACTAGGCTGTGGAAATGTCACAAGGAGCCACAGCTTCGCGCTCCTTTCGTGCCCGCGCGGTAATATTGACCTTTGGTTACACATGTCTGAGGCTGCTGTACACTTGCTAACATCTGTGTTTCAGTGCGAAAATTGTCGGCTGAGAAAGGTGAGATATTTCTATTTCAATACATGTCTTGCAGCACCGAGCCTAAGAGGTTGAGGGACCCAACTTGCCCTCCAATAGAGCTAGTGGAGTTCTGATGGAATTGGTCTAATGTTTTCGTTCAGATCAAATGTGACAAGGCCATTCCGTGTTCAAGCTGCGGCACACTCGGCATCGCCTGTCAGGTTGCATCTTCGAGGCTAACAGAGCGGCCTCGCGCACCTCCGACCAACCAATATGTCAGCCATCAGAATGCTGCTTCAGGGGCTCCCAGTATTAACCAAGCCAGTGAGAGAAACTGGGAGCTGATGGAAGACCGTCTTTCTGCGGTCGAAAAGAGCATTCAAGAGTTGGCACATCGTTCAGCTCCCAGTTCTGTGACTTCGTTAGACCATCATTCACCCTCCATATCAACCCAGTCGTCTCTGGAAATAACGACGGCTGCATTTGAAGGACAATCGTCCTTTGGTAGTGCAACCTTACTGGCCAAGAAGGCTGCGGATATATCCGTTGCACGAGTTCCCGGGAGCAAACTCGACGAGAACGTCTATAGAGCCCTCCTCTCGCTGAAAAATAACCTAGATAAGCATCATCCTCCGCGTTCTTCTGAAACGACGGAAACTACAAGCACAGGCACATCGAATCTAAATCTGCCTCCGGTAGCCTTCGTGATTTCTCTCATCAGGAGAGTCAAAGGTTAGAAAGAAGCCTAAACCCAGCTGGAGAGAAAATTTTAGTTGCTAATACGACATCCAGAGCAACCGCCGTTTTTTCTTGTGAACAACTCTTGGAGAGATTACCTCCAGATCGAAAAACTATGTCAGAAAGTTTATTTTCCTTCTGAACCGATTACAGCAGGGTCGATTACCCTTATGCATGGTTTGCTTTATTTCATCATTCGGGACTACATGCACATTGGGGACGCTTCACTTTCCCAATCTGATTACACCCTATATGCAGACATGTGTGAGAAAAGCTTTGTGCAGGGCTTAAAATCTTATGAGATGATTGTTGGCCCGACCCTTGAAAAGGTTCAGGCTCTGCTCATTGGGGTAAGCTCCCATTCACTCCCCTTGCTGCCAGGCCCTGTCTAATTGTTCGCTCGTCAAAAAAGGTTATTAAGTGTCAAGAAGAATCAAATCTTCCTCTTTGCTGGACATATCTGTCAATCGCATTTGATATGTGCCAAAGTATGGGATATCACAGCAATTCGGAATTGAAAAACGATCCTTTCCCAGTTGGGGAGGAGAAACGCCACGTTTTCTGGAGATTGTACATGATTGACAAAAATCTCTCTCTTAACCTTGGCCGCACATCACATTTTCAAGACCATGATATCGATTGCGGAGTTTTTATACCGTCAACTGACTCCCATCAAAGTCCTTGGGATCTAATGGCTCATGTGATCATTAAATTTTCAGCTATCCAGGGCCGAGTATATGACAGGCTATATTCCGTTTCAGCATCGCAATCGTCACCGGAAGAAAAAATGCGGGTGATGGAACAGTTATCTATCGAGCTGATTGAAGTACGAAATGAACTCCTCAGTGTATGTTTGCTTACACTCTCTCATTTGCTCTCCGTAGCTCCCTATTGACAACATTTATAGATCGATGTCAGTGGTGGCTATTATGCGGATTCATTGCAAGGAATGGCAGCCTGCGCTGAATTCATCACCTATTCAGTTTTAACCGTCATATACCGCGCCCAGATGTCACCTAATGCCATGTCTATAAGTTCCAAGTGTCTAGAGGCAGCCAAACTGGGTCTACAAAGTCATCTGAAGTGCTTTTCTTACTTCCGCGAACGCAAAAGCCACAAGCAAGCTGAATACGTGACCTGGTTAGCCGCCCTTAGTTGAATTCCCGATACAATGTACCAAAAACGGCCATTAACTGTAATTAGGATTCTTCTCTACCCTTCCTTCACCCCGTTCGTCATCGTCTTCACCCACGCGATTGCCACTGGAGACTTAGAGGAGCTTGCCCTACTCAAGGAAACCGTCGGCTCGCTCGAACTAGTCAAGGATCTTTCCCGCGGCTCCCAACATCTCTACGAGATATGCAAATCATTCCTTACCATTGCCCAGGCCTTAATCGATTCTCAATTAACCCTAAACGGCCTCGAACACCAGGACGACGGCTCGCTTGTACTGCCTTTCATGACGGATGGACAGACCCAGATCACTTTCCCGGACATCCCCTGGCCAGAAGATATGAACGATTTTAATATGGACAGTGCGGATATTTCTGTCTTTTTGAATGATTTCCTTGGAACGAACAGGCCCGGGACAGATATGCTCAGCTTGAACTTTACGTAATCGCGTAGGGTCTAAAAGTTCCATATCCCCGCTCAAGGGACATGGCTGCAAGTGAACCATGGGGTGTAGTCCCATCCTCCTGATTGGACCGGGATACAAATCTACCGAGTTCTTACGTCGGGCCAACGTCCTAAAAACTCTGGATTCAATTTCTACGTACAACGATATATAATTTCGCCTCCAATGTATTAATATATTTTACTATTCCCTTCTCGAGACATTTCAGAACCATCAATGGTATGTGTACCGCTTTAATAGAAATATTTAATTAACCTTTCTTTCATACAGTACATGGAATGAACAACTCAAAGCGAAGGCAATATACAATCATGAAATGCCGTCAGTTCTCCTCCCTGCGCGTGGGTTCTACAACGCAAAGCCAGCTGAAATATCCATGGAATACATTTTTCACCTTCGCTCCGAGCCGGGTGTAAGCACCATTTAAAGGACATACTGTCCCCAAATTAGCTTCAGTTAATTCACAACAGACACAACAGAGCTTTGCTTTGGATTACTTACCGGAATAAATAGATACGGAACCCGGCGTTCGTACTCCTCCCAAGCTGCGCCATATTTTAGGCGGCAGCGATGGATATCCCTTCTAGCCCGATGGATTATCATCACGGTGAAAAAGACCGGATAGAACCAAGGGAAAGGTGATTTAAACCCGGTAATTAAGCCCCAGCAAACAGCAAAATAGAAGTCACAGGTGTAATGCACCTTACGCGCGAGTCCGACTGTTCAGCAATTCGCGTGTCAGTTGAAATTGCATGTGCAGCTGATTGGAGAAAGGAAAAAAAAAGAAAACGGAAAAAGGCACTTACACCACCCACTGCACAAAATAGAATCTCCTGTCGCGGTGCGGATATATTCTGGGTTTTTGACAAATTTCCATGGGAGTTGCGGGAATGTTTTTCGATCCACCACGACACCATGTTCCAGCGCTCGGAATCCGTTCTTCTGGCTATTAGCTGTATCCCACACCCAATAAGCAAAGAGATACGAAATATAAAGGAATGCCAATGCCCACGGGCTCCAGTTGTAGCCTGACGGATGGTTCTTGGCGAGGTATAGCGTGCAGTGGCAGTACGTCATTGGTACGCCGGCCATATTCCAGAAGATGAGAACGAAGCCAAGCTTCTCATAGTACATGTCCCTGTCCAGATGCATTAGCTGTCATGAAGAGCCATAATTATGTCAAGGAACGCAGATGAAAACCTACCAGCTGGTGATGATAAGTTCTTCACCCTTTGCGCACGCATTTGCATAAAGGAAATGGGCCATGAGGAGGAAGCCAACCTCTCCAGACACATATCCGAGCTGTTCATACTGCCTAAAAGCCGCCCCAAGGGTAAAAAGAAAGAGGAAGTACCACGGGATACGGACTTCGAGAAACATTTTGATATCCAACAGTCCAAACAAACGTGGGTTGAGCTCCGCTCCCATGAAAAAGTCATAAAGGAAAGCTCCGGTCATGCGATGTTGCACGCCTCTCGCGATGGCCGAAAAGTATGCAACAAATGATAACAGAATCCCAGAGCAGATCGCTACGCTCATTATTGGTCCGAATTCATCGATGAGAGTGTATAGCTTGAAGACACCTGATACATGCAACCCCACGGCGACTGCAATTGTCAAATACCACGCCGATATAGCCGAGCAGTAATAGTCAAGCTGTTTGCCGCCCAGGTGGGACAGTCGCTTTCCTTTGCCATACACACCCGGGAGGAGAAGGTAACCCGCGGCTTCCAGCACCATCAATGTCCAATATATCGTCCAAGCTTTGCGATGCGGGAACGCATGGGTGTATACCAGATCAACGAGGTGTGTGAGGAACTCGGTGAAGCTTTGACCTTCTGCTCGGGACGGAAATTGGCCGTTGTAGAACGTTGCCCCGATGTACATGTAGTACATGATCAAGGGAGATCCAACCATTATGCAACAAGCACCCAACACACCCCCAAATTCAAACTCGGCTTCATCATCGAGTTTGCCCGCGGATGTCCCTGTGGCTTTTGTTGTGCTATCCGGGTGGATGCCACTGGTTTCCTTCTTGCGCTGGTGAAGCTCGCTACATTTTATCATTCCAAATTAGCATATACTTGATGACTCGTATATGTTGGAAAACAGAGTGTCCTGTAGATAAGGGGGGTGGGTAGGTGCAAGTAATTACGGGAACTCCCAAGCGCATAGGCACGTACCTCTTGGCCTCCTGAACCGCCATACTTATTAACCAACTGAGCAACAAAATCGGACTTTTCAAATTGCGCGCCAGAAGCAAAGAAAAATAATGCGCCGACACTGCAAAAAAGGCTAGATAGATAGATATATATCTGGCTCGCGGTATTTATTTGTTGATGAGCCTTTGGGCTGATTAGTTGCAGTCGCCCCCTATCTGTTACCGGGCGACCGCGGATTCCGTGGATTCCGTGGACTGCGGGAATGGACTGGGAATGTTATCTCTTCTTCCCACCTTAGTTATTTGAACCAACGATATAATTTAATGGTATCGCGCTCAGTAATGGAGGTCAATATGCATGGAATCCAGTTGCGTGGACTCCGCGGGTTCTTTCTTGTCGGATTGGGGAGATAGATCAATATAAGGGGCCCGATATTTTGCTCGCCAGTATCCGAGGTTTCCCCGGTCAGATTTTGTAGTTTTTAAAGAAACATAACGAGCAGGACAACAAGAAATGTTGTTTTCCTCAATAATGAATGAACACAGATTACTTTCTAATAAGAAAACGAAAATCCGTGGGAAACGTCCTCACATATATCCGTCAAGCAACGGGTCGATCTACGTTCTCCCATGTCTTGTGGCGCAAGAACACGGGCCTTGATTGGATCTGAAGGCCACTTTAAGATTTTGGCATCAGAAAAAGATAACGTATTTCACCACTTCCTGAGACATCTATTTAATAACCTCTGATGTGCAAGGTGAATGCTCAATGAATTAACTATTGGTAATATAATTACTAGTGAGGACATGAGAGAAAATCTATACTGGGGTTGAAATTGCACTATTTTAATTGGAGTTCTCCTGATCACACTCTATCAATGTGATTTAGTGTCCCAGGAAGTGGTGAAATATGGACGTTACCCAGACCTTTTGTGCTCTGCTCCTGTGTAGATTGCTGGACTGATCGCCGTGAACTCTGAGGGCTGGGGTAGGACGAGATTATCACCGACAGATTTCGATCCAGACCATCGGGTTCTGATGAGTGGGGGGGGTGCATTTGCTCCCTGATATCAACAGGAGCTGAACTCTTTTTGCGATGTGCGATATTCAATGTAGCAAGGCTGTTCAAAAACCAATTGAAGGAATGCCCCCCACGGTCTCGTGAGGGAGAAAGACATGAGTTGGCAGGCAGTAAAGCACAGACAGAAGAGAGAAGATAAAGAGCACTGGGACGAGGCATCAATTAACGGCATCGAGGCGCTGTCTGGCACAACCGCCCCCCCC
>QGQJ01000699.1:0-25263 GCA_003206725.1 Blastomyces emzantsi
ATCCAATTCAGGATCTCGAGCTGGGGATTCAATTTCGTTTACAGATTGTGTAGTTCAAGCCGCCAATTTAGCTCTATCCCTTACTTTCTATGCAGCCTATCTTTCTGCGGCGGTGAAGAGAAGGACGAAAAGCATCGAGAAGCTGAGATAGAGGACGGCATTGCTTTGGCGACATGACGTTTTCTAAGATAGGATGGAAGGTTTGTCTGTCTGCCTAAAACAAATTATTATTTCTATTAATGGAGACGAATGGGGGTGGACGAGCTATCTTGGAGCTTCTAGGGTGTTTCCCCGGCAGTTGGATATACGTTATAACATCGACCTCGCGAGGTTTGATACTCTAAATATAGATGATTTGACAGTCTCCTTGGTATTTTTATATAACAACTGATAAGGCTTAGTATGTATACACATGTACACACAGAACAATAGAGTTTGAAAATTCATTTCAGAGCTTGAACAATTATTAGCTCTGACACTTCCATTCTGTCCTGATCTGGCGGAAGAATTGTTAGACTGTGTGCTGTGAGATTCGTACGATTACCAGCGCACCGGAAAATATATATCCACTAGATATGAGTGATCTAATCCCACTTACGAGAATGACCCCGTACTATCGTTTTTGGCTTTACTTTCTTTCCATATACCATATATAAATATTTCATTGGCTTTTAAACTTTGTTTACTCTGCTAATCACGGATCCCACTTCCAACTCGTCGTCGAACATTCATGCCCTGAATGAACAGTGCGCTGCCGAGCGAGCCGGTTTGTCGATCTGATTTTCCTACATATTGCCTGTCAACCAGGACGAGAGGCGGGTGAAAGTTAGGGTAGTACTAGTTGGTTAGAGTTTGAAAGGATAATGATGGGCCACGGAGGTAGCTTCAGTCATTGATCAGTTAGCCAATATATAAAAGGGGGAGATGGAACATAGACATTCATAGACAATTCACAAGAGCATCATCGCCATCAACAGGAGGATGCTTCTTGATATATGCTTCTTGATATTTGCTTCTTGATATGATAAACATGATATCATGTTTGCCAAGCCAATCGTTGCTGATTAATCGATGCTTACTCATCCGGTACGGAAAAGCCTCTATTCCGATGCAGATTGTGATGGATGCTCCTGCTCGGGCGCGACTCCAGTATAGCGGGAATCATGAAGATGATCGGATCGTGTTAGGTAGCGATGGAATACTCTTTGTTTTTCGATTGTCTACCCTCTATGGCCCGCGGTACAAAAATACAATTGGTTGGCTGCGGATGTTTGCTGGGTTTCGAGCACGGACAGTCCAACGATCTCTTTCATTCGCCTTCTCCCCCCTGTGATATGCGGAGGGATATACTCCGTACAAAGAATGCATTGAATATAAATCCCTTCCACTACTTACCGTCACGCTTCACATAGTCCGCGGTCAAGTCCAATCCTGTACCGTCCTGCCCGATCCAATTCCCGAGCCTTCCGCGCATTCCGTTCCATCTACCTGTGTATCCGTTTCGAGGCGAGGTCTAATCATTTCACCCGACGTCATGTGAACCCCGTCGCGAATAGGTATACAATGATAACACGTATTTCAGACTGAGCGGTAAAAATGATAAATCCCTGCATATATCTCTCTCTCTCAACTGGTTCACGCGGCCGTCACGGTAGGTACGGAGATGGTTCGAAGTAGCCATGGATAATTCCGGGGATAGATGTAGACGAGCATTCACACGGCAAACTCGTTAAGGAGTGTAGTTAGTGATCTGGGCGTGTTGGAGGATTTCCTCCAAACAATTTTTTTCCTAAACTCACGAAGCGATTCGTAGATGCGCATTTCTGGGCAGGTCGGCTAAGGCAACAGGGAAGTGACCGTCCATAGCCCGCAGAAACACACTGTACGGCCCACTCTGATAGCAGAATTTCCACGTTTGAAAATTGTATTTATTTATCTGTGGAATCATTTCAATGGGCATACAACCACAAGGTGCCAGAGACATTGCTCGGTTCCGCAGCTTCTCGATTGTCTTGGGGAATTCTGGCTCATTTGTCAACTGGAAGGGGGTATCATCGAAGTGGTATATACATATCTAGACTGCGATCTAATATGTCATAGCATCGAACAATCACCGTCTAGCCGGTGGGCGTGTGGGTGCTGGTGCCAGTTCTCTGAGCAGTTTACAGTATTTAGGTTGTGGGGTCGATGACCGCCGCTGCATTTCAGCAGAATGGCCGGAGAGGAAGAAACGTCGGTATTCTCCCATCAAAGGTATTATTTCAGCCTAGTAGATGACTGTGAGATATCAATACATTGATACCGGAACGCGAAAAGTGCCATTGCCAGGAGTAAATGGAATAGATCGATCCTCGTTGGGTCAGTTGGGGGGGGGAAACTATCGGGCGCATTTGCTCTCCAGGAACACGTTTTATGTGTTGACGACATGCATCAAACAGCCCGTTCTACTAGGCAAAGACGTCGCGGCGGGTTCGCGCTAGGCTTGACAGGATAGATAAGATGGCTTGCAATGTTGTTTATGTATGGAGACGGATGGGGTCGGTGTAGATAGTATAGTGCCTTTGCTGGGATGGCCTCCGCGCATGCAAGTGGGTCGAACGGAGTGGACGACGAGAGATGGTAAATGCAGAAGAGAACTGGAACTTGATGCTTGACCAGTGCTTGCTGTCTAGCAGATGATGTAGATGATGTGTTGATGTAGTTGACGTAGTTGACGTAGTTGATGTTGTTGATGTCGTTGTTGTAGTTTGATGGTTGTTGGTGCAGTGTTTTTTTCCCCTTCGCCATTTTCAACTTGTTCCGTTTCCATTTCAGCCTCCTCCAAATTTCTGCTGCCACCACAAAAACCACCACAACCACAGACAGCTCCAGCAGGTTGACAACTTGGAACTCCTCCATACTCTGTCCCCTCCCACGATCTATTGGCTAATTTCTGTTTCCTCTATCTCTCCTCTCTGCCTCATCTTGCTCCACCATCCCCCCCCTCCCCAAGTGCGCGTCCTCCGCACTTCTCTCTCCTCTCTCTCTCTCCTCTCCCCACCATTTTCGCGTCACTTTTCCCCGAGTCCCCCTAAACTTTTTCCCAATACCTAACCCGTTAAAGCCCTACAATCCGGTGGAAGTGAATGCGCCAGTAGACTCAGTTGCATGCGAGTTGCCCATAGCTAGTCTCCGAACTGTCGACGATGGTGTTTGCGGGCTGTCTCTGGTCGGTATCGGGCTGTTAGCCATCTGTCTCTACCCATTATGTCACGCGCCTCGGCGGGCTTCGCAGACTTCTTCCCTACAGCTCCCTCAGTTCTCCAGAAGAAGCGCTCCTCCAAAGCTGCCCAGGACCGACCAAAGGGCAAGCTCAAACACGACGATGATCCCCAGTCTTCCAATCCAACGCCCACCGCCGCCGTCGCCGCCGCCGTTACAGGCGTTGATGCCCCTGTTGCGGAGGATGGCGGGGCCTCAGGCAACAACACCAACAGCGATGTGCGAAACAACAACAGTAGCCATACTAATATAAATAGCAATACTCAATCTGATGAATCCGCTGTCGCTGTTGCTCGCGAGGATGTAAATATCACTCCGGGCGATGCCAACGGTGTAGGCTCATCCAGCTCCACCAGCACGGGTTCCTCTGTTTTCAGCGCATCCATTTTGCCCCAGCCTGGCCTTACGACTTCTAACGGAATAACGCACCCTCACGCCCTCACTCCTCTAACCAATACAGATTCGCCTCCCTCGTGCAAAATTGCCAGCCCGTCAGGCCAAAAATCAATTGCTGCCACCGGCGAAATAGCGCCCACGAGTCGCTTTGTGGATGATATCAAAGCAACAATCACCCCCCTCCAGACTCCTCCAACTCCGCGAAACCAAGCTCGACCTGCAGGAAATGCACCAAAGGGCTACAAACTGACCTATGACCCAGATTTGGAACGGAAACCTTTAACCAAAGATAAACGGAGGAAGCCTCAATATGAAGTCTTTGGCACCACAGAGGACGAAGCTCCACCTGCAGATCCACGCATTGCCATTGCCAACTATACTCGTGGCGCGGGATGTAAGCAAAAAACAAAGTATCGCCCTGCGCCTTATATTCTTCGACCATGGCCGTACGATCCCGCTACCTCTGTCGGGCCCGGTCCACCAACGCAAATAGTAGTAACCGGCTACGATCCTCTAACCCCCCTGGCACCGATCAACGCCCTCTTTTCCAGCTTTGGGGATATCGCGGAGATCAAAAATAGGACAGATCCAAACACTGGTCGGTTTCTGGGTGTCTGTTCTATTCGGTATAAGGATTCGAGAATGTTTCGTGGCGGAGCGCCACTCCTAGCGGCGCAGGCTGCCCGAAGAGCGTACCTTGAGTGCAAAAAGGAACAACGCATTGGAGTACGCCGGATTCAAGTCAGTCTCGATCGTGATGGAGTGGTCAGCGACCGGCTCGTTGCAAGGATTATTGGGTCACAGAGGCAGCAAGAACCTCCGCCGCTCGTGATGGAAGAAAAAAGTAAACCGGAGGAACAAGATAACCTTCCGCCCCCAACAGCGCCCAAGGGCCCGTCGCGAAAGCCGAACATGCCGATACCTGAAGGCCCAAGAGCGACGATGATGAAGCCTCCCGCGCCCTCGCTCATCGAAGAGACGCCGATCCTTGACCAGATTAAACGTGAGCCCTACATCTTTATCGCCCATTGCTACGTCCCTGTACTTAGTACTACGATACCTCACCTGGAAAGGCGGTTAAAACTCTTCAATTGGAAGTCAGTTCGCTGCGATAAAACTGGATATTATATAATTTTTGATAATTCCCGTCGGGGCGAGGAGGAGACGGAGCGATGCTACAAGATGTGCCATATGACCGCGTTATTTACCTATGTGATGAATATGGAAAGCCAACCGTATGGCAACCCAAACTACGTCCGCAGTCCCAGTCCTGAACGAGTCAAGGCGGAGCAGCGGGAGAAAGCGGAGAAGGAACGGTTGCAAAGGGAGGATGAATTGGACATCGAAGAGGAGAAAAAGCTACGCGCTGCTGACCTTGACCCTGCCCGGGAGGTGCTTCGTGTGCTTGTTTCTGAGCTTAGGGACAAGTTGCTGGAAGATGTCAAGTCCAGAATAGCTGCCCCAGCCCTCTACGATTACCTCGAGCCCGGTCGTCACACCGCTAAGCGACAAAAGTTGGGGATCCCTGATCCTGAGAGCACTCAGCGTCCTGCGTTCCGAATTGACACTTCCGATGATACTATCGTTGGAACACCAGATTCGCGCGCTGAGTCAAGGAATCGCGCGCCATTTGGCCCTTCCAATATCCTCGCCCTACCTCGTATTCGCAAGATGCAAGGCCTGGAGAGCGCCAACGATGCTTTCATAGATGAACGGCGAAGACGGCCGCCAAGACGAAGAGAGTTTAGACCCCTTTATCATCGTCTGCAGCAGCTCCATGAAGATGAGGACTCGGATGATGAACGAAGGACTTCGTTCACACGGGACACTGAGGAGCAGGACAGTCGACCGCTTAGCCGTATGAGTATGATGTCTGATTCGGAGAATGAAGATGAGTTTGGAGATGAGCCGATGACTACCGAAGCTGATGAGCAACAATTGAGCCTAAAAGCCATCAAAGACGCCACTATCGACGAGCTCGAGCATACTCTGATGGACCTTTCGCCTGCCTCGAAGAAGAGAAAAAGGATTTCAGAAGAACTACAAGCTCGGAAAAGACAGAAGGAAGATGACGAACTATTTGGCTTGCTTGACTCTACAAAACTTGATGAGCAGATGAAACCTGAGCTGGCGGATTTGGATGCTGATGATGTTGCAGCAGTCATCGAACCAATGACACAGATCAAGCCCAAGAAGCCCAAGGCGAAGAAAAAATCGAAGAAACAAATTTTCGAGGAGCGGGAAGCGTTGAAATTGAAGCAGCTGGAAGGCATTGAACATATTCCTCCGAAAGACGATACCATAACAATCGAACCTCCGCCAATAGAGGAAGAGAAATCGATCGAGGATGTTGTTCCCGAAACTTTCGAGGAGACAAGGCCGGAAGTCGAATGGGGTGTTTCCAGAGATGTGCCCAGGCCCACCGTCGAGGATGATGAAACTATCATCTTGGATCTTGATGGGTGGCAGAGCCTCATCAAAGACGACGAGGATATTCGCTTCCTTCGAGAAGCCCTTGAAGAACATGCACCCTCGAATATTGGAAACCTATCCGCTTGGGCTTGGAGACAAAAAGAAATCAAAGCCATCAATCGCGCTGGTGAAAGAGGACCCGTCCATACCGAAACCAAGATCAGTGGCTATTATGTTCCCAACTCAACCGGATGCGCCCGCACAGAAGGGAGAAAACGAATCCTTGAATCTGAGAAATCAAAATATCTCCCCCACCGCATCAGGGTACAGAAGGCCCGCGAGGAACGCGAGGCACTCGCAAAGGCAGATCCGCAAGCCGCCGCTGCAGAAGCAGCGCGACTGGCTGCCGCCAAGACGATATCCAAGTCCACGTCCCGTTCTACCCGCGTCAACAATCGTCGTCTCATCGCTGACATCAACGCGCAGAAACAGGCTTTGCCCATGCAGAGCGGCGAGGGCGATGTTCTTCGTTTTAACCAGCTTAAGAAACGCAAGAAGCCTGTCCGTTTCGCACGCTCAGCCATTCACAACTGGGGTCTGTACGCTGAGGAGAATATCTCTGCCAATGACATGATTATCGAGTATGTGGGCGAGAAGGTCCGGCAACAGGTGGCTGATATGCGAGAGCGGAGGTACCTCAAGAGCGGCATTGGTAGCAGTTATCTCTTCCGCATTGATGAGAATACAGTCATCGATGCGACGAAGCGGGGCGGTATTGCCCGGTTCATTAACCATAGCTGCACTCCGAATTGTACGGCGAAGATTATTAAGGTGGATGGGAGTAAGAGGATTGTTATTTATGCGTTAAGGGATATTGAACGAGGTTAGTTCCGAAACTCTCATCCGATCCATTCGATGCATTAATTCAGATGTGGAACTGACTGAAATCAAATTGCAGATGAAGAACTTACGTATGATTATAAATTCGAGCGGGAATGGGATAGCGATGACAGGATCCCGTGTCTCTGTGGCTCGACCGGGTGTAAAGGCTTCCTTAACTGAATTGACCTTCCTGGTTCCTAGTCTATCTATTGTTTTACCTACTCAACCTCCTCGCCTTCTGGCTTTCTCTCTCTCTGGAAATGAGATGTGATACCATACAATACGATATTTTACCCCTGTTCTTTTCTTTAGCTTGTTTATTATTTTTCGCTTCATATTTTTGACCACGCCGATTGAACACATCATAACACGACACGACAACATCCACTCGAATCACTGAACATGTTTATTTTTCTCTCTCGTGCCATATATTTTTACCTTGGTGTTTTTCTTCTATTATTATTTTTTCCCCTTCTACCAGCATCTAATCTGTAGGGCAACACCGGAAAATGGGCGCAAAATCCACAAAAACTCAAGTTCAGACAATAATCTTTTACTGGGAAAGGCGTTCATTTCTTTCTTTCTTTTCCTTTCGTTTCTTTAGCTTCTTCGTCTTTCATATTTGACTCTGCCTGTATAGGGATATTTCTGGTGTTATCGTCTTGTTTTCATACCGTTTTCCATTTGTTCCAAGGTTCTTCGCTTCCCATGGAGATTTATCTTATTACGTAGGGGATAGGATATGGATATGCTTCTCTTCAGGGGTTTTATTTCACCTTGCTTTTGGCGGTGTTTGCTTACTATTCAAGAGGATTTGGTGCTGTCTGTACCTTTCATTTTTCACTTCTCTGACTCTGACCATTCTTGTGTCCAATATTATATTTTATTTTTCAGCGCTTTTATTTTCCTTTCTTTATTCCCTTCGATGCCTAGTGTATAATAACTTCCCTTTTCCTCCACTACATACACACGCATATATATGTTTTCGTTTTGCCTATGTTGTTGTGTTTTATTTATACTTTGGGGAGATAAGGACGCCCAAGCCCGAGGTCTATTGTCCTTTTTATGTCTATCCATTGTGTCTATCGACGGAACTGAGGAGGGAAAGACAAAATACTACATGTGGGTAATTGAATGGGTCTGCCGCTTTCTTTTTTTGATTTTTTATAGGGATATTTCAATCACAAATTAGGCGCGTTTATGTTAAATGCTCAATGTTCAATGCAGGGTAATATATACATATATTAGGGTAGTTTCTTCACTGTCAATTTCGGCCCCCTGGATCATATGTTTCCACAGTGGTTGCCATCTGTATTTTTCCTGTTTTTAAATAGATAAGATCTATGAAAAAGCTAGTAGAAAAACAGCTCCTCATAACACATGGACTCCAAGCCACCATTTATTTTCGCTCTAACTTTCTCCCGTCCCAAAACGCCAGAATCACGCCCCTTTTCTCTAAAAGCAAGCATAAAAAATCGACATCAAATCGTTATAATGTGGGTATCCTGTCTTTTATCCTTGATTGCATTTTTTCGCCTTCCATCTGTCCCGTTGGCGATGCGTAAGTGCCCAGTGGATGGAGAGCGGAGGTATTATTGTTAGGGCTAAGGGGTGTTCAGGATGGATGGTTGAATCGCAATCGATTCGTCCGGAGATGTAGCGTCGGTAGAAAGACAAGACGGGACGGGACGCTCAGAGCGGGGCAGAAACGAGTGGTTTTGAGTATATGATTAGGTTGAATTCTCCATAAGGCAGCAATGGGCCAAGGATTCGTTCACTTTCTCTTTTATCAAACTATGTATATGGCCCAGAGAGTTGGTATTAGTTAATAATATGATGGATATAAATAATGCGCATGTCGCATCTGTCATCTGCACCACTGCCGTCCCCAGCACAACCAGAGCCACAACCACAAACGGAGCCCGAAGATAAGATGATGTAAAATGAATTCACGTACCAAGGTGGCTCGGCAATAAGAAATTCGGAATCCCTTCTTTAATCCGATACTCGTGCCCGCAGTTGCCACACACCAGCTTGCCCTCCATTACATGTGTTTCGAGCAGGAAGCGGTGCAATTCTTGCAATAGCTCGTCCGTTACGGCGTCGCCTTCGGGCTTTGTGGAGGTTATGGAAGTGAAACCGAGCTGTTATACAAATGTACATGTAATGGTAAGCTGGATGGTGTCACTTGCTTGCGCTTTTCAAATTTTTTCTTTTTCTTTTTTGGACGGGGTGGGGGGAACCTCAATAAGCTAGGTAGTATGGATGAATATAAGTGAAAGAGAGAAAAACAAAACGTACCTCACCCGCTGTCACCACCAATGCCTCCCAGTCTATGCGTGGTAGGATATTCCGTAGGAAATCAGCTTGGAACTCTGTCTCTTCCTGCTCGAGTTCTGCATCGGAGAAATGCAGGGGAAAAGCGGCCGGGGAGGCCTTGCACGCCTTGACGGCGCAAGTCAGGAAGTTTGCTGTCAGGATTTTCATGGCTTTTGGTTCTGTCTCTGTGTTTTTTTTTTGTTTCTTTTCCCGCAGGAGCCGGTGGATCTGGAATTGTGCAGGTGGTGTATAATATATAATAATAATCTATACTCAGGTTGCGGTACGAGAGTGGAAATTGCTGAGGGGAGCGGAGGAAGAAAAAAAAGCCAAGCCTCTTATCGCTTATCGAAAGACTTTTGCGCAGCGCAATGTACAGTCCAGTACAGGACGATCAGGTTCAACGAGCACCCACGGGGCATAGAACGGATAGACAAACTACTTCTCATAGTCGGGGGGAGAGCAAAATTAAACAGGATAGTTGCTAGTTATCCCAGGGCAGATTAATATGTGTAGAGAAATGTGGTGATTAATAAATACATATTCAAATATCAAAAACCCCAACGTCCATTCTCGCTCGCTAGTAAAAACCACTTCATGAAAAAAAACATACGGCATAAGAAAATAAAAGTAAATAAATAAATCAAGCAGTATAATCATTCCGTGGAGGAAAATAATCACACTAGCCGGGATATCCGTATCAGAGCATAGCAATATGATTAAAAATCACTTAATGCGCACATCAATCGCATCGAGGTCCGCCATATCATTATCGGCGACCATCGAGTCTGGATGCAGCTGATCACCGTCGAATAACAGCTGAACCGTGCGGTGGGTAGGTATATCTCGTTTCTCCCGGAAACTCCTGATTATCGACGAGATATGTGTTTTGTGGCGCACTCTTATCCTCAGATCCTCGATACCAGGAGATTTAAGGATGACGAGGAGAACGTCCTGCTTTTTTTGAGCTTCACGAGCCCTCTCATCCCAGTCTCCATTGTCGTCGTCGTCGTCGTCGTCATCATCATCTTCGTCCTCCTCACTGCCGCCGGACTCACCTTGTGATGTCTTGGCCGCTTGTCGCCGCTTTTCTTCGAATAATTTTTCCGTCACAGCTTCCATGTGCACTTCGAGCGACCCGCTGTCCTGGCCGGAACCATCGTTGTCGTTATCGTTGTAATAATCCCTTATGGGCAGTGGTTGTAGTAGCCCTTTTTCTTTGTCCTCCTGCACTCCTAGGCTCTTGCAGGTCGTCACGTCGAATAATCGTCTGCACTTCCAGGTCAGGAATATGGAGGCAGTCATATCGTCGTCGAAGCCTTGCCGGCTGCACCAGGCCCGGCGCACGTCGCGGAGATCTTGGTTTAGTCGCCGCTGGACGATGAGTGGGTTTGTGTTGGGCAAGTCTGACGTTATGAGGATTCTCACGATGGGCTCTACGGGCTGGCTTTGTCTGTCTGGGGTGTTGCTGGTGGATTTTGTGATGTGGTGGAGATTAGGGGACTGAGTTGTTCGGGCGCCTGCTGCTGCAAGATCAGGTCCAGCATTACCGGCTGAGGCTGCGCGTTGTAGTCGTGCTCTCTCACGGGCTTTGCGCGCTAGCTCAGCGTACTCTTCTTCCGCGTATAGGTCATCCCCGTCATCCCCCTCGTCATCGAGTTCATGCTTTGGTGATTGTTTACTGTGTGTTTGAGGTGTTTGCGCACTTTGCGACTTCAGCCGTAAAGAACCCTTCGACGAGCCTGAATCCAGTTCTACCACTGCTGCTGGTGGATGTAGTTCATTATTCACTTTCGCGGGAGGATTCTCTTGTGTATGCGACATAATTGCCGCCGGTACCTGCTGCATTCGTTGCATTGAACGGATCGTCTCCTTGATATATGCTTGGTCCTCCCCGCCCTTCCCACATCCTTCAGAACCTAGGCTGGTACCCTTAGTTGATGGTGCGCTCTCCTCGCGAGAAATCCGCCGCCGTTTCGATCCTTTTGACTCTGGTGATGGCTGTGGCCCTTGCGACCTGTCTTCCTTCAAATGTAGGCTCGCTTCCTCATTCTTTTCATCATCCTCACTCCTTCCGTCTATTTCGGGCTCCCTGGAGATAATATCTGTGTAAACTTGCTCGGACCGCCTGTAGAATTCGGCCGACTGGCCTGGATTGCTATCTGTTTTCGCCCAGTCTGGCTTCTTGAAGAAAGATCGCATGTTTATAGCCTCTGCGGCTTGCGGCTTTCCGCTCATGCGAGTACTCCGTCGGTAGAGCTGTTGGTGAACACAAGAGTTAATAGTGCTTGAAACGGAGGGGGGGGGTGAGGATGCGAGAGCTTAGTTGATAGCTACCTCGAGTGGATTTGGAGTACAATATTCTCACTGAGCCATATCACAAGTGGACATATACTGAGATAATGCTTGCGGGAGTGGTATTGGAACAAAGCTTTCTTTAAAATAAATATCCGTGGTCGGAGGAGGCGAACGATTGTATGTATAATACTGTATATTTATATTATTTATTGGATTGGATGGATGCAGAACGTCCACTCGGCCGCCAAGAGAAGAACAAAAGAACATGACGGAGCTCGCGGATTTCTTCCTTCTCACCACAACGACTCACGACTCAATAAATGAAACACGACTCACCTCAACTCTTCCTTCTATAGTCCCATATACCGCTGGGCTATTCAGTTTCCAAACAAACATCCACAATTGTATAAATATCTCCAGCCATGGAAAACGGTTCCGCCTCCGAGGGCAAAGATCCCTCCGCATTCCTCGGCGAAATCACCGGCGCCCCCGTCACAGTCAAGCTGAATTCCGGTGTGGTCTACAAAGGTGTGATGTTTGAGCCTATTTCATATGTTCGTATATCGCGCAGTCCATCTAATTATATGTGTGATGATTTAGGAGAACTACAATCCGTCGACGGGTATATGAATATCGCGCTGGAGAAAACTGAGGAATACGTAGATGGAAAACTGAGACGGAGTTATGGCGATGCCTTTGTGAGAGGCAATAACGGTATAGAGAGCTTTCCTTTTCCCTTTGTCGTCTATTTCCTTGATCTTTTTGATGGGCTCTTTTGCTAACTATATATTTGCCGTGTGGATCAGTCCTCTATATCTCCGCCGATTCATAAAGCCCTGTCATCCTTCTTTGCTTCTTATAAGAGAATAATACCTTTACGAAATGATTATGATATATTTTACACAAAAAATCCTCCCTGCAGCATCCAAGTCGCCTTATTTCCCTATCTATCAACCTTGACGCTCCCCAAAGTTCAGTTTTGGTTGTATAATGAAAATGGTTGCCTATGTTGGGCCTAGGGTAAATAATAGGGTCTGCGTATACCGGCGCATGTTAGGAGTATATCGGCTACTCGAATAAATATCTAGAGACAAAGGTCACTACTATTGCTACTGGCTTACTGAATGCAGATGAGGGATGCAAAAATCTATCCCTTTTCCTAAATACCTTCTTAGCCATTGGGTCCGCGAAGAGGAGGCTAAGAACAGCAGGCGGCTCCTCTTCGTCAATTATGAATGGATTGCTCTTCGATATTTATCTTTTAATGAACTGCAACTTCTTCTCTACCCAGATTAATGACCGATGGCTCTCCAATGCCATTTGCATGGTTAAATCTTTCCTATACTCCACATGCAATTCGCATCACCCACCAGCAAATTGAGCAGCTTGGACAATCCCGCCTTGGCCTCTGCATTCGAAGCACCTTCGGCAGCCTCTTCGCGGCGGCAAAAGCTGGTGGGCTCAGGGGCTTTTGTCATCGTCTATTGGTTTATATTTTTGAATCGACATTTTTAGAAGTAGTAGGTATATGTCCACATACCCAGCTTCATGGACATCTATACCCGCTTGCAACTGTCATGATAATTCAACACGTAGAATGAGTTAACGCTTTGCGAAGGAGGAGTTTAGAAGAAGAATCAGCTCTGTAATGGATTAAAATATGATAAATCATATTCGTTCAATTGTTCCATCTGATTTGGTTTGTGATATTGTTTGTATGTACTCCGTAGTCTGGCATGAAACATGTGGCGGGAGCTCTGGAGGGGCAAAAGTCCTCTATTTATATCTCGCCAACCCCACCATCCCGATGGAAACAATTCGGATTTTCAACCCCTGAGAGCCAGCCCCCCTCCCTCACTATACTGGTCATAAGCTACCCCTCTATATACCTACCTCTAAATAAAGAAGAGAAAAGAAGTGAACAAAAAAACAAGGGAAAAAAGAAAAAAAAAAGGCCGCGATCATGACCCTCGCCGCCATTACTTACGCCCGGGGCTCCCTCAGCATTCTCAACCAACTCCTCCTCCCCCACCAAACCACTTATGATCCCCTCCACTCGGCCCGCGATGCCTGGCACGCTATCCACGAAATGCGCGTCCGTGGCGCACCGGCCATCGCCATCGTCGCCGCCCTATCACTCGCCGTGGAGCTAGATGCATTGGCGGCCAAGAATCAGCTTTCCGCGGAACCCAAGGAGGTTGAGGTGTTTATTCGGGAGAAATTGGAGTATCTGGTCAGTAGTCGGCCGACGGCGGTGAATCTAGCGGAGGCGGCGGGGAGGTTAGGGGGGATTGTTAGTGGTAAGGCGGAGGTGCGGGGAGTTGATGGGAGGGAGGTGGCGGAGGCGTATATTGCGGCTGCGCAGAGGATGTTGGAAGATGATGTAAAGGATAATAGGGCCATTGGGGAGTTTGGGGCTAGATGGGTCCTGGAAAATGCGGTGGCTACGGGGTCGGAGTCCGGGTCGGAGAAGGGGAAAGCTGCAGTGCTGACCCATTGTAATACTGGGTATGTCACGATATTGAAAAAAGATTATTTGTTCTACCAGTTATGAATGCGTTGCTAACATAACATTTTTTTATCATACAGCTCCCTCGCTACAGCCGGCTACGGCACTGCCCTAGGCGTCATCCGCTCCCTGCACGCCACCGGCTCCCTCGAGCGTGTCTACTGCACAGAAACCCGCCCGTACAACCAAGGCTCTCGCCTCACCGCCTACGAGCTCGTCCACGACAAAATCCCCGCCACCCTCATCACAGATAACATGGCTGCGGCCCTCCTCGCGCGCAAAGGGGCAGGCTCAACAGCAAGGGAGGGCGTAGGCGCCATCATCGTCGGCGCAGACCGGGTGGCCGCCAACGGTGACACTGCCAACAAGATCGGGACGTACGGCTTGGCTGTCCTGGCGAAATATCACGGGGTCAAGTTCCTCGTCGCGGCGCCGCGGACAACTATTGACATGAATACGAAGACCGGTGCGGATATCGTTATTGAGGAACGGCCCAAGCAGGAGGTCACGCGGCTTCGTGGGCCGCGGGTTGGAGAAGAGGCGGATGGACTTGGGGCTATGGAGACCATCACCATCGCGGCTAACGGGATTGATGTGTGGAATCCGGCGTTTGATGTTACGCCTGCGGCGCTTATTGATGGGATTATTACGGAGGTTGGGGTTGTGGAGAAGGATGGGAGCGGGGCATTTCATCTGGCGCGGGTTTTTGAGTGAGTGAGGGCGATGTCATTCATTGCCTGGCGTGTTACTTTTTGTTGTTGTTCATGTTATCTCTAATATTTGTCCGATTTCCGGGTTTGGAGTTTGTACTCGACACGCCACGAGTGATATCCGAATTTCCGGGCTGTTCAATGGCAGCCAGGAGACCTTCTATTTTCTCCTCCAGACTGGCGAGATGGTTCTCAAGGGCTGAGGCTGTTCTTTCACCGCTGTTATACCCATAAATATGCATTAGTTTAGATTTTAATATTTTAAATTGGCTATCAAGGTAGACCGTTCGTCAATCGAAGTGTAGTTTATGGAGAGGGTTGTACGGACTCTGCGATATCTTTGAATGCCTGTCAAGCTGTGAGCCGGGGATATTGGATGGGGAGAGGAGAACACCAGAAGGCAAAACTGGGGCTCATATTTACCTGAGCGAGATGGGACTCAGGGGACTGATCCCTATCAGCAGCGGTATTCCCATTTGTCGACATAGCGGTGATACTCTCGCAATAGGATATATACCCAGGCATAGACAAGATCTCGTGTCTATCTCCGTCAGTTTCACGAGGGTTGACGTTGTGATGCTGTTGATTAACTATTTCCCGAAGCGGAAGTCAAGAGCTGAATCACATAATCAGTAATAGTTAACTAAGTTAATCATTGTTAGTTAGTGAATTACCATAACTAGTTAGTTACCTCACATGCGCGATTACATCATCGCCAAGACAATTCCCCAGTTAGGCAATTCCAACAGCAGCGGTCGTTTGTATGTGTTAGTTAGTATACAAATCGAAAAAACAAACAATTTATTTAATTATATATCATTTAACTATACTATGCGTTTTCAAGATAGAAAAACATTGATTGTCTCAAGACACATTCTAATCTCTCCGTACAAGGCAATTAATTGAAACCCAGACTCTCATCTACTAGCCGTGGTCCCTCTCAGCAACTACTTATTCGCTCTCTGCCCCTTAACTATCTCCCACAGCACGGAAGGCCAGCTGGCCGTTCACTATCGCAACGTGGTTATATAGCTCGATCTCGACAACCCACCCTCCGCTTCCAACCACATATTTATGACAATTGACTCATTGGCTATTTAAACCTGTCGATATCCCATATCGTGCTGCAAATATATATACATATATATATATTCCCCGTTATTCGTATCGTCACCGGCAAACAGACGAGGAGAAGCTCCGTTTATCATCCCCACAATGGTATGCGACAACATGCCCTTTAAGGATTCTACGGCCTTTCTCATGAGTACTAGTAATAATACTGATGATAATGATAATAATATACAGGTACAAACCCCTCAACAACGTCGCGCAAATGAGCGCTTTGCCAAACTCGAAGCTGCAAAGCGCGGTAAGCCGGAGGCCGTTGTGAAGTCGAAGCCGAAACCGAAGTCGCCCGTGCCTGTTGGTTGGGTTGGTACGTGTTACACTTACTTACAGATATAGTCAGATTAGGAATGATTACTGACTCATATTCGTGGCTGTAATAAATAGTTGTCCTCGCCTTCGTCGTGTGCGGTGGGATGCTTTTCGAGCTCGCGAGGGTAGTGCCGGAGATTTGGGCGGCGATTTCGGCCTTTGTAACAAAGTGGACGAGTTAAGGATGAATGGAAATTATCGAAATATTGATTCTTAAGAGTTTGCGCTTGAATTCGTATCTCTCTTGAAAGTATGTGAATCGCATTGCCTCGCCTCGCCTCGCCTCGCCTCATCTCTATCCACGCCCGAAACTTCCTCCGACTCCTGTCGCGTAGTTTGTCTAAACGAGGCTGTCTCCATTCTCCCCCGTTTCCGAACACCAGTCGCGCCGTGGATTGCGTTGTACCCAGCGCCCCATTTCCCTAATGTGCTAATACCCTCTGTGGATTCCCCTGTGGATTTTCCATGACTTGTGTCCGTGGCTTGCTACAAGTTTCTACGTTTTGGGTTCTGTTGTATTTCTTGTTATATATGTATCAAAATCTTCACCTGGGCGCCTGCGTCGTTACTCTTTGCCTGATGCCTTGTTCTGCTTAGTTGAAATATGAGGAAGGGCGTTGCATTATTTTCTGACATGTACCTGTGTTATTAGCTAATTTCGTTGCATCTGTCTAATTATTTATCGATTGCTTGTCTGCCTGCGTAGCTATTTATGTATCCATATGTGCCGGTGCGGGAATGGAATGTCCTGTTTATGATTTTTAGGTATTAAGTGGAGATATTGACGATGGTCTCCAGTAATGGACTATGACATTGACTAGGCTATAATCACGCACTCCCAGTGCCAGGCAGAATGTTCGAGTCTTTGAATATCATGAATGTCATTTAAATTATGCATCCGCATATGTTTCCTTTTTCCTTAAGGTACCCCGTATAGACATGCAAACACCAAGCCTTCCAAAAGCGCGATAGCTATGAAAACTATGAACGTGTTTAAGAAGCCTGAGCCTCGGGTGCATTAGCACCAGCACCAGAGTCGGCAGCTGCATCGTCTTTCTTTTTCTTAGAGGAGGGTGCAGCTTTCTTCTTTTTCTTCCGCTTTACCTCCAACCCGCCCTCGCCCGCATCGCCGCCAGGAACTACCGGTTCCCCGGCAATACCAGCCGGAGCTGCACCAGCAGCCATGGAGCTTGGTGTCAAAGGTCCCTCGCCACCGTTACCCTCCTTCTTTTTCGTTTTCGCCTTAGGCTTCACCCTGGCATCACCCTGGTCCATCCTCTTCTTCTTCTTCTTCCGCTTAACAAGTGTACCCTCCGGTGGCACGCCATGCGCCTCTACCCGGTCTGCCGCACGCTGCATCTCTAACCTCAACCTCTCAATCTCCAGCATCGCCTTGGCCATCTCCGCTTCTTCCGCCTCCCGGCGCTCGATATCGCGTATACTCAAGCCCGGTGCCGCTGGTCCAGACCTCCCCGATCCGCTAGCTTCGTCGAGAGAAAGATTGGATAGCCCGCTCGAATCGACTTCGAGAAGGGAGCGTTTAATTTTGGGTTTTTCCGCCGTTGCGGTGGTCAATGTTGGGCCTCCCGTGGATGAGGCGCGTTCGTCACTAATAGTTATGGTTTCATCACCTAGTATTTCTACCTTTTTGGGTTTTGAGTGGGCCTTTTTGGGTCGTCCCTCTCCTCTCCTGATTGCTGATGGTGACGTTGTTTTACTGCTTTCAATGGCTAGGTCAATGATGGGGATGGAATCAATATCCAGCTCCTCGCCATTGGATGTGCGAAGGACTTGGTGAAAGGGCGTGGACGTTCCCGATGACCCCTCGTCGTGTCCAATGTAAAACGGATCGTCTTTGTTACGATCCCTGCGCTCAGCACGTCGTCGGGCTTTAGCTTCGGCACTTTCGGCAAAATCGTTCGTCATATCCTGGTATGACTGCGTGGTGTCAGGTGGTGTGGTTTCTTTGGTGTAGGACTGTTGTTTGGTGCTGACGAGGTCCGCGACGTAGTAAAAGTCTCGGAAGTCATCTTGATCGGATATACCTAGCCAACCGTTTTCTGACTCAGTTAAGACGTAGTGGAGTCTGTCGTTTAGAGGTTTGTCTAGATCGAGGTTTTCGGGCTTGGGGACTTTCTTCTGGGCGCCTATGGCGACGGGATTAAGTTCAATACCAGCGAATAAGCTCGGAATAGCTGATGAGAGGAGAAGTGGAGCATCACTGCTGTCGGTGTCCTGAGAGGAGATGGCCTCTGCGGTGAGGCGGAGGAGTTCAAGAAATTCAATAGCGCGTTCCTGAACATCCAGGTCGGGGTGAGAGGATAGTTTTTCAAGAAAATCAGTGACTCGTGCTAGAACGAGCAAAACCTCGGTTTGCCTTGAAGAATCCCAGCCATAAGACTTTGATGTCAGGGAAACGAAGAGTTTAGGTATGGCCTGAAGATATGACGACAAAACAGTACCGGGTAGATAGAGATTCGAGGGGTGAAGCAAGGACGTCAGGGTGCGATCGGGGACGTCTAGGTACTCTGCATACTCCCCCACTATCCAAGCGACAAATTCGAGGATGTCCGTGCAAGCAGCGCTGGCGACGGGGAAGAGTGTCCCTCGATTATCCATCAATATCAACGATTCTGCGGCTCGAGTGGCTTCAGGTCTCACACTTTTTACCCGTACAGCAACATTGCGCAGTTCGTATCCAATCCGACCCGCAACGCCCACTTTCTGAGAATGGAGTTCTGACAATCCTGCACCGGTTGGTTGTGGTACAAGGCGAACCAACTGAACCAGAACGTCAACGTACCATTCAAAGTCCACAATCGATGAATATGTATCACGTGAACATATATCTAGTATTCGGTGAAGAACTTCGTTGCGGTAGTGGTTGGGTAGGGAAAGTACGGATTCATTTCTCTTGTTGGTTGATTGCAGCTGCTCCTCTGGATCGTCTCCGTCGATATCGGCCGACGGAGTTAACACAACAGGCATGGGAGAAATAACCTGAACATCGTCCGTTGGTGCCGGGGACGTTTGGAGTTGGGTGATTAACCTGGAGACAACTGCGTGTAGGGAATCACTGGACACCATGCCAGAGACGAGCTCGAGCGCTTGCAACCGGATGGAGATATCATTGTCATCTAAACAGTCCATGATAACATCTTGCTGCATGGCAACCAACATTGGGTGCGAGGTCACAATCCTGTTAAATGCAAGAAGCGCGACGTATTTTACTACAGATAGTTAGATAAAATATATTTTTCTAGAACGAAATCAATCTTACAGTTGGGATCGCCTTCCATGACAATCATGCCTCGAAGTTTCTCCACACAGAGATTGGCGATCTCCTCTCCTTCCCGCACACCTTCCGCGCCATCTAGGATGCCACCCTGGATTACCCCATTTATGCATTCGTAAAGCAAAGACATCGCTGATGTCGTTTGAATGATATTAGTCAAGGGTCGGAGGAGTTTTCGAACTAGCCGTGGCTCCAGAGGTGTCAATGTTGCAAACTTGAGACTAGAGTTAGCTGGAGCGTCTATGGTCCGAAACCGCGAGCGGGTAAAGCTTACCAGTTTGATAATTTTGATGGCCATCCAATTATTCCCACCATCAACCAAAAGGTCAAATAGTCGCGGAGCTAGGGGAAGGAAGTCTTGGGGACGCCTCCAACCCAATTCACAGACCACATTGATGACAGCTGCGGTAACACTGCTATCCTCTTGCTCATCCATCAAGCGCTCTTTAATTTTTGGCCAAGCAATCCGGAAGGCTTCCGGATAGACCAAGGAAAGCCGGTAGAGGTTGACCACCGCTTTCTTTCGAACTGCAGGATGGGAATGAGACAGTCGAGGTAGCACATCAGTCAACAAAGACAAAGCTAGGGAGGGAGAAATTATGTGTGGCAGCGTCAGGAGCGGTAATGACATCGTCGGAACCAGAGGAGAGACCATATCCTAAGTAATGAATAACGTCAGATATATATGCCTCTTTACTAAACGTACATCATATATATCATTTACCTACCTTTTTCAATAGATTGGTAGCTAACATGAGGACTTCTGTATCTGGGCGGAAACTCTGCACCGCTCCTAGGTAGCCGACGCGCTTCTGTGGGTATTTGGCCGATGACATGACTTCAAGAACGTGGAATGCAGCCCAAGACATATCATATCCGAACATTTCCAGGTATATTAATTTCAGGAGAGCGGTAGCCTTTTTATCTTTTGGAAACAGTCAATCCTGATGCTCGCTTCGGTTGATAGCTGATGTGAGGCGACAAACCCATGTCCTGCGACTTCACCTCAACCCGACATTCCTTAATGCTGTTTTGGATATATTCAACCTCATTCCCCTTGTGATTCCGCAGACCTCGAATGAGGTCGTAAAGTGATTTCTCGAACCTATGACATTGCATGAAATGTTAGTTTTTAAGGACTGACGGAAGGGGGAAGCTGGAGGGGTCAGACATGGTATTTGGAAAATATAAACAGCCTGAACTTGCAAAAATCACTTCGGAATACAGAATCTAAAGATCTAGCACTCCGCTCTGTATTATAGGTGTGTGGTGCCTGGAGCGCTGCTATCGAATCTTCGAGGCGGGATGTGAGGGGAGGGACATTTTTCAAGCCTGCATGTCTTCGGAGAGCTTAAATCCGCCAAAACCACAGTAAACCGCAGTTTGAAAAATATCGAGATTCGCGATATGCCAGTAACCCAAAACTTTGCACGTTGCTGAAGCTGTGATTCGGGTTTGTGGTATTCAACAGTCCAGTAGGTGTAGCCGTAGTGGTGGTGGTTCTGAGTGTTAGTGAACCTATTTAGTCGGAGACGTCACATCACAGGGTTAGTAAGAACTAGGGTCGGAGGCGCATCTCAACCTCAATTTCAGCTTCATCTTGTTAGGCTCGACAACGCCTCATCAACCACCCTCATTCTCCTAGGGACCTTTCCTATCTTCGGAACTATACCTATTGTGATGTTATCGAGTCAATCCTACATTGATTACTCTGTACATCACTTCGCATCTAGACTTATACAACCAGAAAGCGGATATCCCTTTGGGTGCGTAATGAGCTCTACTGAATCCAAAACAGCTTCCAAGTTATATATCAGTCAGTCATGACAGAATTACGATGGACTAACGCCCCAATCCCTCAGACAGCGATAATGACCTCATCGTTACCGCTAGATTTGCAGATGGCGCTGAGCTCCCCTGATCCGCGCGCTGTCCTTCGTCTATCACAACAAACCCAATCATTCCTGAAAAGCCATCCTGCGCAACCTCCTTCGTTTCCTTTTTCCGTGTTTGCGACTGCTGAGACACCCGAATTATGGTTAACTTACGAACAATTACTTCTGGCTTGCTTGAGGACAGGTGATGATGAATCCGCGCGCCAATGCTTGGAACGGCTATCAAAACGCTTTGGACCCGCCAATGAACGCATCATGGCTCTCAAAGGCGTCTACGAGGAAGCACTCGCGCAAGACCAAGATGCCCTCGAAGAAATCCTTACAGGTTACGAAAAAGTGCTTGGCGAGAACCCAGTGAATGTGGTTCGTGTGCTTCCATTGCTCCGATTGTGCGATGCCTCGAGCTGCGAAACTAATATCTAGAGGTAGCCAATTTTGAAACGGCGCATTGCACTCCTACGATCTATGTCGCGGTCAGCGGATGCTATATCCGCTCTAGTAGATTTCCTCGATGTATTCCCCACGGACGCAGAGGCGTGGTGTGAACTTGCCGATCTATACCAAACCCAGGGCATGGGCATGCAAGCTATATTTTGTTTGGAGGAAGCTCTTTTGGTAGTACCAAATGCGTGGAACGTAAGACATTGTCTTTTCAGTTG
Organism: Blastomyces emzantsi; assembly: GCA_003206725.1. Lineage (NCBI taxonomy): Eukaryota > Fungi > Ascomycota > Eurotiomycetes > Onygenales > Ajellomycetaceae > Blastomyces > Blastomyces emzantsi. The sequence continues at coordinate 22,074 of QGQJ01000699.1, forward strand.
TGAAAGTGAAATGAACGAAACTTGACAGTGCGATAAGACTAACCTGTCTCGATCCAGCTCCATGCAAGGCTAGGCGAAGTAGAATACATCGCATCGACTTCATCGGACAACCAAGAGATGACGCTGAAACTCCTGGCCGATTCGGTTCGTCGGTTTTGTCGAAGCATTGAGCTGTGCGATGATTATCTTCGTGGCTATTACGGACTTAAAATGGTATGGATTCTTTTTATTTTAAGCATCGTCCCTACCATGCTGATCCACAGCCGCCAGAGTACAACCCGCCTTTTGGATAAACAATCGGCAAAGTCCGCTACGCAAACGAAAAGTGGTGATATTGGCCTGCCCACGCAAGAGACACTCACGAAGCTACAGGCGCTATCGACCAGAAAACTGCGTGAGATCGTACAATCGAGGTCGGCCGATATCAAAAGTTGGGGGAGGAACCAGAGTGAGCTAATTGCTGCCCAAGAATTGCTTGATCGAGAGGATAAGTAAGCGGAAAAGGTAGCGGTGGGTGTGGCCTACACCGTATCTTTTCTCATCTTTCCAATATTCTTTCCATACGGCATTTCAGCCGCGTGCTAGATATGAATGGGGTTGCAAGCCTCGCGAAGTTGGACCTATCCATACCCTTGAACCGTTTTGACCCTTGACATGATCCAGCTGCCAACTACCCACTTTCCACCCGCTGCGGCCCGAAGGATAAGGATTCACTCGCCGACGATTAAATTAACTGGAAGCATCGGAACACGACAAAAATTTTAGATTCCTGTTCATTCATATCCAACGTGCGAAAGCCGACAGAAGTGTACCAATATAACGTCATGCTTTAATGCCTGATCAGCCTTTCTTCTCTTTCCCTGTTCTTTCATGTTATCTACAACCATATTTATCAAACGCGTTACGAAACGCAAGCGCGTTGAATTTACATTCGCATTCTTATTTCATCTTGGTTTATTTTATTTTATTTTATTTTCAATTATTCTTGTCATTCAGCCACAATCCAACACAGCCCATCCGCTGACATTTCACGTAATAACTTCATAACGTTTGTCTGCCTGATACATATTGGATTGTTATGTTTCGATTTCGAGGTCCTCCCTTCCATTGGCTCTTCACCGGAGATGCCTCACGGCTAGTGCGCCTGGATTGGGCAGGAAGGACGACGTGGCACCACGCAGTTTGACATTCTATTTTTGCTTTCTCTTGCTGCCAATTTTCCTCCCGCCTCCTCCTATGTGGGACAGAGGACAAGGAAGCACAAGGACGATTACAAGGGAACCGGGTGGAGCTTTAGCTGTAGCTCCAAATCTGCTAAATTCAGGAAGGTCTCAGGGGATTTATGATACGCATGAAATGTAAGTGCATGACAAAAGGATTGGTTTGCTCGATTGGGTACATTCTTTTTTAGAAAAGAGTGTATTCATCGACTGCCATGCTTCCCCCTCTTTTTCTTCACCGCTTCTCAAATACCGCATCGACTGCCAATGGATGATTTGAGGTTGAAGGTGATGGGTGATGCAAGCCGCCCAACCCATTGTTTGACTCACGATGGATGAATCGTTTAATTTGTTCACGATATTGAAGCAGATTACTCGGTTGGTCTGCACTACCTAGGGGTCAGGGCTCTGGGGCAGATCTTTCAATGAAGTGGTAACTAAATCCGCGTTTCAAGCACAAAAATTTCGGAAAACGATGCTCCGCGCGTTTTATGTGGATTTCTGGTGAATGTGATTATCTCCCGGGAACTAGGCAATGGGCGGACCTTGTCTTATCAATCAGTCTCGTTTCTGTTTGTCGAACTCGGATTCGATTTTGAAGCTTCCATTTCGGTCTTTGCCGGAACCTGGCTCTACAACCGGCCTCGAAAACAGCTGATAGGTTGACTCATTTTAGGCTTTGGTACATTTCATGATATATCTGACCCTTGGGTGGTTTTCTGCTATGGATAACCCTCCCGGTATTGCGCTGGACTCTGCGGACCGGACGATCGGATTCTCATTCACTCTTCTTTCTCGGAGACTTAAAACACCATTTAGCATTTATTTATCAATCTGCCCGTTTCATCCGTGCTTGTATGCGTGCGTACGTACATGGATATGGCTTTTCTTCGTCCCCCCTGAGGTCCAGCGAGGAAAAGTGACAAAAGCCACCCACCGCGTCACCCTTCTATGCCAATTTACGACGGCAGCCAAAATCCACCCATCCCATTCCTTTAACAAGCTCACCATTAGACTGCATCCCCTCAGCCTGTTGGCCGTTGGACTGACTCCCTGTCTGCTTATCTCTTGGGAGCCGGCCGGCCAGAGAGTTCTGTTTCCTGCCTGAATCTACATGCTGATTTATCATGCTATAGGCCGGCTTTGACCCTAACTCTGGGCTGCCAGGCGTTGTTTGGGCAATGATGATACAGAAAAAAAAGGAAATAAAACGACGTTGTCCATCATTCTTTTTTTCACTTCCCACTTGTTCTGGCTGTACTATCTAGCGAGTTGTCAGCCTACCCTACCGCATGTGTCCGTACATGATTGACTCCTTCCGATATGAAATGGGCTAGACACGGCAGAGGGCGGGGTGGGTGTACGATGTCCTGCGGTATGTACGATTTACGTATGTGGGAGGCTTATTTAGGATAACTTTGATGTTGCTGACGGAAAGGTCTGAGCGATGACAAGACGGTTGAACTGCTATGCATGGAGTGGAGTTCTTGAGGGCTGGAAGGACTATGAAGACAGGAAGAGGGGCGATTTAAATATTGAAAAAGCCCGAGCCTCGTTGGGTGGAGGGAGAGCCCCTGTTGTATAACCAGACTTCCGACAGGTAGGGGGATCTGGGCCTGCTCTTTGACGATCTTTCTATTCTTATCTATTTTTTTTTTTTTTTCCAAAGTGAATTCCCAAACTCCAAGCTTCCTTCTATTTATTTATTAGATGCAGAAGATCTGCAGCAGTGGATGGATTACACACGGAAATCCTCTTTTTAAACGAGTGGGACTTGCGTGTCTAATAATCATCAGCGTGGCACAAACAGCGTCTCACGGAGGAGGAAAAAGGAACCAATATCTGTCAACTCGCAAGCCACAGCGGAAGCATTAGGAAGCTTACTCCCTCTCAGGTTGGATAAAAATGCGATGAAAATATAGCGCACTGCCTGCCTCACCTCCTCTCTCTCCTCCCCCCCCCGCCCCCTC
>QGQJ01000700.1:0-19277 GCA_003206725.1 Blastomyces emzantsi
GTAGTGGGGCAGGGGATGGCTGTGGAAGGGTTGTTTTGGGGGGTATGAAAACATTTTAATGAACCATTCTTAACAGGGGATGTGCCATGAAATGGGGCCGCTCTGTGGTGGGCTTTCTGTGGTGGGATTGAGCAAGAAGAAGCAGAAGAAGGGAGCACGAAGAATTCGTACCTCGGAAAGAAAAGAAGGGGTGCAGGAGAGGCAATGCAATAAACTATGAAAGTACGAAGAATATCTGCCGCTGGTGCGTGCTCAAGCTAATGGATACCAGTTTCCTTAACTCTCTGGGTGTGATAGATGCATGTACCCTATATATTCCCATTTATTCCTAATAGGGGATTCAGTACTACCTGCTCTTGTGCGTTTTTAAATACCTTTTATTCAGCTGGGCTGGCGGCGTATGTTTTCTTGGTTTTTTGATTTTGAAATATAATTATCAGTCTATCTAGCCCGGTGGGTATAATTATGCACTCTTGTCTATTGTTTTTTGTCGAATAGATCAAGTCGGAACTAGCAACTGACCTCAATCTGACGTTCTTATGGCAAACTAATATGCACTTGTGCATTGCTGTCTGGCCCACTAGATGGCTATTTCGTTTCGCAGGAGCCTACCGAGGAGCTTGGAAACAGAGTTAGCCAACCCCCAAGGGGCTCTCGGGAGCGTGAAGCCAGGGGTAGTACGTATACCCGAACCCCTAACGATTCCATATCATTATGCTAGTCGCTAGGCGCGGGAAACCTACGCCGGAAGATTAAGTGAGGGCTTCGAAGAAGATATTGCATGCAGAGAGAGGGAAGAGGAAAAGTTTGATGGCTAAGTAGGGTTTACAACGATGTCTCCTGGAAAAAAAAAAAGAAAAAACCGTTCAATTTGGCTACAGTTGTCCCTCCCTTCTATCTCCTTTTTATATATCCCAGTATAAAAGGGTTAGCTTTGTTTCACATAGGGATGCATGTTTGTCTCGACCACCAGCTGCTGTGGGGATGGAGGGGGTGGAGGTGGTGTTCGCATCTCCCATCCATATATCACCAAAAATTAAAACGAAAAATGCTAGCAAACAAAAATATACCCATTATGATTAAAGGCAACAGTAAAACAGCGCCCCAACGAAATGAGATGGATGGTAAGCCAAATTTCCACGAAAATGATGGAAAATCTTTCATTTGAGGTTTTTTGGTGCGTATTTTAAATAGTTGGAGGAAAAAGAAGGCCGAAGGAAATAAGTGAAAACCGGAACGGGAATAGAAGATTTAACAACACAACCAAAAGATGCAAGATAACGTCATAAAAAGCTCTTCGGTGAAGCAAAGCGTGCAGGGAGGCATGAGATATATAAAAGATTCAAAAAAGCAAAAAAAAAAAAAAAAAGGGCAACCAGGGAACGGGCGTAAAATCATTTCTTCTTCGATGCTCCCTTCTTCGCCGCAGGACCCAGCGCAGCAGCCCGCAACTTCGCTTCCCTCTCCTTCGCCTCGGCCCTTTCGCGTTCTCTCTCCTCCCGCTCCTCCTTTTCGGCCTCCTTGCGCGCCTTCTCCGCCTCACGACGCTCTTTAACAAGCGCCAGACGCGCGAGATCGGCACGGGCCTCCTCAGTCTTGCCCTCCGCGTGCAGTTTCATATACCGCTCGCGCGCCTGCTGGGCCTGAATAGCTTCCCTCTCCCTACGGGAGAGTTGTGAGATATCGCCCGATCTGGCAGCGGCGGGTGGAGCATCCCCATTGACAACGGGTCCCTTTGCGGCTTGAGAGCGCGATTTGGCGGTATGATTGGGATTAGCGGGCATGTCGCCGTCGTCGTCATCGTCTTCATCCTCATCATCGGATGGGGGGAGGTCGCCCGGAGCGACTTTGTTCTTTTTGGCAATGGCGGCTTCCTTTCTGGCTCTGGCGGCCGCTTTGCGTTCTTCGCGGGTCATCTCTTGTGCAGCGGCAGAGTGGCTTGGACCCGATTCCCCTTCGGATTCTTCCTCAGATTCTTCTTCGGAATCCTCTTCTGAATCTTCCTCCGATTCGTCTACGATATCGTTCGGGTCCTGCAAAGATGATGCGGTAGTGTCTTAGCTGGGAGTCTCATAGAATCTTCGAGCGGGGTGGAATGACTCAAAAAAAGTTGAATCTCGCAAGGGAAGGAAAGAGAATATGTGTACCCGCCACATGCCCATAGGGTTTCCATCTTTATCTAAAGGTTGGAGATTACGGCTGAAGTGTTTACCTCCTAAATAAGCAGTGAAAATAGAGTCAATATCATGTCCAACAAGTTATGGCGGGGTAGTTCGAAGAGAAAAATATATACCTCCGCGAGTTGGTTTACTAAATTTCCCTCCACGTCCACGGGGAGCCATGTTGTCAATTTACGTTAGATTGTACGGAAGGAGTATGATAGAGGAGTAGAGCAAATGGAGGGGGGTGCTGGCGAAGAATGGTGGTGGACAACTAAGAGCGAGGGGCAGAAAATGAGGCGCTTGTATTGAGGATGCGGGGCGTTTTGGGAGCAAAATGACGGAGGAATTAATTTGGGTAGGTGAAAACGGGAGTACAGGTTCTGAGTATATAGAGCAGTTGTTTCGGCAATATCCTCTCACAGGTATTCTCAGCTTCGAATAGCAAAGCAAGAGGACATGTCTATAGCTAGCTATAGAGAGTAGGAGAAATGGAGACAGTTTTTGTCGTTCGTTTGACGGAAACTCGAGCTCATACACAGTTCTGATTTTGGGATTACTTTTTTCTGGAACCATGATAAACTATTCGGAGCCCATTTAAATTACACTCATACTACACGACATAGATTACTAATCCAGGGTCACTCATTCACCCCCTGTTAAGGGTGACTTAATAGGTAGCTTAGAGCTATGAGGGTGTGTACTCCGTAGAAGTCTAAGAAATATGAAAAATAACCATCATTGAGAGACAGATGAAGTATTATGCTGTAGCGTATGCAGGTTTAATGAGGTTTAATGGGCGAAAGATTTTCCCGCGAAAATTGGCACCACGTTCGACTATAATTATGCCCCAGGTAACCTGAGTTGACACATCACCGCTTTACTGACTCAGCAAGACGCACACGTGACCTCCTACTTAATTCGTCGACGTGAATATCCCATAGATCTTTTCACGACTTCACGACGCGGTCAAGGAGAACGGAGATGTCTGAGGGGATAGTCAGAACTCGAGGCACACGCGGCTTTGACTCCGTTTTCATTTCCTCTGGACACCATGTTTCAATTCATTTTTCTGTTTATTTCACAAACGTCCTATCTAGCCCCTTGCCCAATGCTCATATCCAACATAAACATCTCACTGTTTTGGTAAACAAAAGATAGAGGCACGAGACAGCAAAGGGGTGGGAAAATGGAATCAATCTACGCCGGCATCATACTTGAAAAAAGTATACCAAAGACACGAATTTGCGCGAAGAAATAACGAAAGAGAATTCACACCTGTCTAGCTCTATACGTGAAACCCATTATTTCTCAAGATGAAAGAATTGACTAATATACCTTAGACCTTCGCCATTAATACTGGTCCCGTAACTGAAAGCCTTGCACAGACCAATACCGTAGCTCCTACAGCCATCGAAACGCCGCCAAAAATTTGTGCATACAAATAGTCGCCATTCTTCATTTGAATTAAAGCCCCTGCAATTGGCGATCCCGTTAATGAAGCGAAGCTAACAACACTTAGAATCATACCGAATCGGATGCCGGTCTTTTTTAGATCAGTGGTCAAAGATGACAAGCTTGCGGGAAACAATGACTGGATTCCTGCTGCGAAGAATCCATATAAAACGGCGAATGCATACAACCCGTTGACGTCTTTGATCCCTGTCCAGCCGAATATGAGGATACTTGAAATAAGGCTAAACGGGATTAGAGCATTGAATGGCCCCGTATAGTAGTCCGATACGAAATTCGGTATGAGTCGGCCAACGAATCCGACGCCGTTTAGCATTAACAAAAGATCTATCGACTTTTCTCGTGAAAGACCGATCACATCGCGGCCAAAGCTACTGAGGTAGAAAAACGCAACGTATAGACCCCAGAAATTGAGGAACATAGCAATTGCAAACAAAGAGTACTTCGTCTCCTTAAAGGCTGACCATTCGAAAAATGGCCCGCTCTTGCGAGGTGGGATTCGTTGTCGCAGCCATATAAAGCAGGGAGTCAACGTGGCGAGAGTGAAGAAGCCCAAAACCCGGATCGTCCAGGGATATCCGATGCGAGGGAGCAATGACTGTACGATTGCGGGGAAAATAAGGCCTCCAGTCGCAGAGCCGGCGGCACCGATTGCCAGAGCAATTGCTCGCTTGGAAGTGAAATATGTTGGCATTAATGCTATTGTAGGGCAGAAAATCAGCCCACAGCCAAGACCCATGCACAACCCTTGGGAAAGGAAAAGTTGCCAATATGTCGTGGTTAGTGAGGTCATGAAAATTCCAATAAGTAGAATTATCGCGCCTGCCGTCCACACAACCTTGAAATATCCAGCGTCGGTTGCACGGCCTGAGAAGGTGCCGATGAAGAAGAGAAGGAATATCTGAATGCTTCCCACCCAAGATATATCTGATGGCGACCGTTGCAGGGATGCCGTGTAGTGTTGTTGAAACACACCGAAGCTATTGATATACCCCCAGGTATTGCAAATGACCAGATGGCTCAAACCCGCTTGGAACCAGGCATTGAAGCCTCCGTCAGGTGGGGGACCAGGATCAATTCCGGAGTCTTTCGTCCGAACGAGCGAAAGGGTTTTCTCTAACACACCCTCTTTATAGCCTGGGCTTGCGACAGTCTGCGTGGGGGATAAACTAGGCGAGACGCACGTAATTTGAAAGTCGTCATCGTAATCGGGACTAGAGGAGGCCGTTGAAGTAAGATTGGCGCTGTCCCCCTTTTCCAGGTCCGTTGGGGGAGTAATATCTGGCGGGGATTTCTCCATCCTCTAGAGACTCCTTTTGAGGATTTCGATGACTGATCTGTTACGGCTTTATATTCATCAATATCGGTCTGTGTGGGAAGATCCGTCAATGACTTGGACTAGTCGGAAACGACTTTTTTCTGACTGGGCGAAGTCTGGACGCTTTTTCAAGGCCAAACAAGGCGAATCAGGTGCAAATTAATAAATGATCGCGCCCCGGTAACATTAACCTGGGAATTCGACTTTCCACTTGAGGATAACGATATCGATTCAAGAGAATTACTACTCCTTTGGGACGTTATTACTAATGTTTGTATTAATTAGGCTTGTGGGGGTATCTATGACTCAATTATTAGCCGGCTTTCCATTTCACTTGGATAGGGGATTCCAAGCAGACAAGGCCCATAGGCAAAGTTTATGTGGAAATGGAAACTGAGGACGAGAACACACCTTGAACGGAATGTCTATTGAAAGAGAAAACGAAAGGGCGGACGCGAAAAGGCCAAAAGAAAGGCTCTGCGAAGCGGAACGCGCAAAGTAAGAAAGCGACTCCCTGGGGCTGTTGATGAGAATTCTCTCTCCAAAAAGGGGCTCCAGGCTGGTGGAATTGTATTGTCTAACTGCTGCAGCAGAAGTGGTATGATGATAAAAAATAAAAATAAAGGTAAAGATCGCGGATTTTGTCTATGTCCCTACACTATTGCATATGCGAAGGTTTCAATATCCAACAATGGAAGATATATCTAATATTAAGAGCAGGGCGGAAGGAAGGAGTGCATCACTAATCATTTCCAGCGAGCGCAAAAAAATCTCCTCTCTTCTGAGATTCCTGGAGAAGAGGAACGGGCAAGAACGATCCTTCGAAACAGTCATGAACCAGAAGCCAAAAATTGGGATTTTTTTTTTTTATAAAAAAAAGAAGGCCCGACGCTAAATATGGACAAAAGGTCCCGTCCGTTTTAGCAGGCCAACGGTTCATACTCGTTTTTTCATGAAACTAATTGCGGGGATCTCTCCTTGTCCTCGACTGTCCAGTTCGCCGCCGCCCTGGGTGGCAACAGTGGGGTTTTCCATGAGAAAACCAGTAATTACCCCGGATAACCATTGAGAACAGATTGATAAATCAATTCATCTTCGCAGTCGGAAATCCAATTTATTCGCAAAAACTTCTGCCCCATTACTGGATATTTCATAGCGGGCCGAGTCGCACAGGCCCTTCAACTCCATGTTTCTGCACTCTCGGGGAATTTTGACTCGCTGTTTATGCGGCTAAAACGCGGAGATATGTCGGCTGTAGGGCGCAAACCAGCCATGGAATCCATGCAGCTTTTCCAAAATGCCGGCTGAGTAAGCAGCTTCGGCAAACCCCCTCGGCTCAAGCGGCAAATCAGGTGGGAATTGGTTTTGTTTTTGTTGGAAAATCAATAAATAAATACTAATAATAATCCTGAGCCAACACGCATACAGCGTAGTTATTTGAACCGGGGATAAGGAGTTCTCCGATGCGGAAGGGCCCCGTGGGGGTTATGGAGCAATAGGTACGGAGTAGCTAATCTGTACATGAGCGACCATCATATTCAGCAACCGAGGGATCGATAGATGGATTTCTTCTCAGCCCAGCCCGGCTTACTCTGAAGCCCTGAATATGTAATGGGCCGAGAACCGTCTTTGCTGAGGGACGCTACAGTTCATATTCGCTTGCTCAATCCGCCGACACCTGTTCACGCATTTCCCGTTCAGGCTCAACGAGTCACGCATCCATGGATATCAGTCCGATATGCTTATCAATCCACAGTGCTTTGGATTCAATTTGGAACCGTGGCATTCGCAGCCTGCCCCCTCATACAAGCAGTCCCAAGATGCGTTCTGGCTGATTGTGTTTGGGACCTATCAATCTCCCCCAGTTTTCGCCTCTTCCCCCAAGGTACTATACATTTGGTCTAAAGCATCTCGTGCCCCAGCGGCAAGAAATCGCGGTCCCAAAGAGTGCATGTCCTAAATATAAAACACATTGCTCGACGGGTCCGCCTGCCAGCACTTGCTGTCGCCACAAAGCTTTCTTGCCATATGGCAGATTCCAAATTCCACCAAATTAACGGTTTCTGGAGTGGTGACTAAATGACCTTGGGTCGCTTTTGATTGGGAATCAATGAAAAACGTCCCGTGATGCTCGATGGCGACTGAATTCGCCCAATGAATCAGAAAAATTCCTCAGGTTCAAAAATACACAGGTTATGTTTTGTATCCTTTTTGGTAGGCGGGGGGGCCGGTGTTCGTGTACTGCATGTACATCATACATGTAGTTCTAACTTTTCAGCGAAGAACGACCTACGAAGTTTGCCATGTGTGTGCATCAAAAGAAGGAGATTATATAAATACTTAGAAGAATTGTTTGCGACGCCTTGTAACACGCTAATTCAACATAGAAAGGAAAATGGGTTGCCTTCGTATATCCTATATTTCTCAAAGTGTTGATATGAAAAATGATCAGCAACGTTATTATATTACAACCAAAATTACACGAAGATTCGATACAAAGGCTCCAGCAAAATGATCACCAAGGACACAAAATGCATTAAACGTCGGCGAAAATAAAAGAAGCAGAGAAGAAGAAGAAGAAGAAGAAGAAGAAGAAGAAGAAGAAGAAGAAGAAGAAGAGAAGCAGCAAATTGTCAAACCTTCATCCGAGCACACGCTCCCAAACTGCCCTAAGCGACCCTGTCGATATTCCCAACCGAGCTGGCAACCGGGGGGGTATATATTCCATCCCACGAAACCATTTAAAACTATAGCAATCAACGCGAATGAAACTTTTGCTCTTCTTCTTTTTCGCGGAGGCTTCCACTGCAGACACCAATGGATATTAGCTATATCATTTGGGACTGGTTTCGCATGCTAGACGTACCTGTATGTTCCAATCTGACCAGGTAGGGAAGAGGCTCCTGTACCACGAATACGCCTGAGACCACGGATACGTTGTTGGATTCCACTTATTGCCTTGGATATACCACTAGAGATGGAGGGGGGTTAACTACTGTGTGCCACCTGCCAAGGGTAAGGCATAAAGCAAAGAAAGTGGAACAAGACATATATAGGGGGGGGGTGAAGTCATTGCGAAAGACAAGCGAGCGTAACTTATTGACTGGCACCCCCCAGAATTGAAAACAGTCTTGTCTAAATCATCCTGAACCTTATTAGCGTACGATTCTTCCGCTTCCCGCTTGAGCTCGACAATCCCCGCTTTTCCCTCTAGGACCGGCTTCAGAATACGCAGCGCATAATTTACGGCGCTGTGGACATTTTTGTAAAAAGTGGTTAGCAAAATTTTCCCTTGGCAATCCCTTTTTTCTCCCACAGGTGTATGTGAACTAATGAAATAGAACGAGGATGAGAGTACGGAGTACTCACTTCTCCGATGCCATTATCGCAGACGAGTGTCCCGTCGCCGAATTGGGACCCAACAACATGAAAAAGTTGGGAAACCCGCTGAGAGCACAACGGTTGTAAGCCGTCGGTCCTGGATATTTGGACCAGTGTTCCTTGACACTCAACCCATCTCGCCCGACAATATCCAAGCCGTCCAAGTAGTCGGTGGCCAACACGATAACGTCGGCTGCAATAAGGCCCTTTTCGGTCATTAAGCCTTACAGGGAGAATATAATGGTTTGTCATTGGTTAATGTAATATTTTCTGCGTTTAGAGACTCGAGGATAGCCGCCGCTATCAAAAATTCGACGCTGGGAAGAAGGGAGGTGATATGTTAGCTCATATTCTTCTGGCCATGTGAAGCTCGGTGGAAACCAACCTTACATCCAACTTCGAAGTCAGGAATAAGAAGATCGTGGTATTTTTCCGGGGCTCTTTTGCATCAGTCGAGAAGACCATTTTGTCCCTCAGGCACTATTTGTCTCGGGCACGGTCATGGTATGCCTTGATTTCTTCACCAGAAGCCAAAAGCTTTCCCCAGTCGGGACGTCGCATGCAGTACCTGGAGTAACAGTTAGCTTGTCGTTTTTTCCCGTCTTTGGAATGGCCTCGGGCTCCCCCTTCGAGGAAGACATCGATATACGACTCCCGACTTACCGGGATATCTGTTTGCCCACCCATATCCCGCCGCTATCTGGATGGCGCTCAAAAAATCGGATGTCGTCGAAGTTCTACCACCGCTTCAACGTTGCTCCCAAGGCAATTCCTGAGGCACCAGCGCCAATACAGGCCACTCGAGTGTATGACGAGCCATCTTTACGGGTGGGCTTGCTATCTGGCATTTTTGTGTTGTCTTTTCTATGTAGGTTGTCAATGTTTAGGTGTGGTTTTTGGTGATGGATATGTCGCTCTAGATACCAGAGAGAAGCACAGCAATTTTGGGGATATGGCGGCATTAAAGCCGGCGCGTTCTGCTTGGGCGCTGAGGCAAGGAGTCAACCGGGTTGATCGATCCCTTTATTAGTGAAAACTAGATCCGGATAGCTCTCACTCGCCAGCTGAATGCTGTAGCTGAAACCCCTAAGGAACGGACTTTGGACATATCCAACCATACCAGTTACTCAGCATTTCAAGCTTCAGCTCTGTAGGCAGCTTGTTAGTCCAGGAAGCGGGCATTTTCTTATCTCATTTTCCCATTTAAGTAAACCAGCTGAATGCGGTTCCAAGAGCATCACTCATTCAAACCACGTCATGACTTGATCGCATCCTATTCTATCCCATGTTCAAATATTTAGAGTTAACTTAACTACTTAACTAGATATGTCATCATTGCATCTCAGTACAGCAACCCCTCTAGTAATGAGATTTATGAATGGTATGGATGTATTCTCTACAAGATTGCGTTTTAGGAAATGCCTATGAAACTCCTCTGTACAAAATATGAAAAGAGATAAAGCCTAGTCATGTTATGCCATGTTCTAACCATGTTCAACTAGAACCCGAATAAGTTCCCAGTGATAAAAATAATTGGTCAGGCGTGCCCAGGCACCACAGCTTATTTAATGCCAATAAATAACCGTAGTTACGGGATTAGAGACATCCAATTCAAATTATGAGTCTCGTTGGGCTGGTGTAAAAATGCATGACCCTGCGCCCTCAGCCTCAGCCACGCCCTATTTAGTCTTCACATATTTAGCCCTCCAACTCGAATGGTTAAATATCAGCGCGCAACCCTTCGTTGCCGCTAGCGGAACATTCTTGTACTGGTGCATGTACAGCTACAGTATCCGCGCAGAAAAGCAACTAAGTTATCTGATAGTCATCTTACTCATATCTACCCCAGCGCCCCGAAATTAGCTCTTGACCAAGTGGAGAAAAAGCCCTTTATGCCCGCAGCCCTGCCAGTTCCCGGGGCCCCTCTGGTGCCACTACCGCCCCGACCTGAAGAAGGGCCGGAGGAGCCTTTGTATACAATCCGCCCCGTCCGCACCAAAGAAGACCTCGCCGCAGCTATCGCCCTCATAAAAACCTACACGGCGGGGCTGGGCATTGATCTTTCCTATCAAGACTTCGAGTCTGAAATGGCCCGCATGCCCGGCAGCTATGCACCGCCGTCCGGAGAATTACTACTCGCTGTAGCGAGTAATGATGGGAAGAACGATCATGAATTCCAGGCCCAAGGTGACACGCCACATGTTGTGCTGGGCTGCATAGCACTCCGCGAACTCCATGTACACAAACGTATGAAAAGTGTCCATGGACAAGTGCCGCTACAGGCGCAGCCCGCCCCTTCGACCTCCCCGTCGGACCCTGATCCGGGCCCTGTCACCAGCTACACTTATGACGAGGACGAGGACGACGACGACGGTAAGGCTCCGGCAAATATTGATACTGAACCTGGCTCTAAATATTGCGAGCTTAAGCGATTATATGTCACGCCAGCGGCACGAGGGCTGGGGGTTGGCAAGGCGCTGGTAAACGCCATGCTTGCCGTTGCCCGTCACATCGGATACGAAGAGGTAAGACTTGATACGCTGCCGGATATGCGCGAGGCCATTGCGATGTATAGGGGTATGGGGTTTGGGGTGGTTGAGAAGTATTATGAGACGGCGATTGAAGGCACGGTGTTTTTGGGGTTGAGACTCTGAGACACTATTCTTTCCATTGATGACTATTATTACATTTTAATTTTATCTTTTCTGTTAACTGCCAGAGTAGGGGGTAGCTAGAAACTATTTTCACATAGATTTGACGATGAAAATATCGGGGACAGATGACTTATTTGTTTGGCCTCGTTTGATTGATGCGATATCAAAGTACCACTGGGCCCAATCTCATCTCATGAGTTCCTTTTTATCTTCCCATTTCCACTCGTTGATCCATACAAATTAAGAGATATATATGTACGTACATTCCGCCATGCCTTTTCTGAATGCTTTGCGTAATAAAAAGTTCAACAAAACGGCAGTCCGAATGGCAGACTAAAATTTGCATGAGCTTTCAGAACGTAAAGTCCAAATCAAAGCCGGGGTTTTTGAGACTTGAGATTTGAAAGTAAGTCTTATGTTCACAGTGGTGTGATGTGCAGGCGGAGAGGGCATGAGAGGGCATCTGATCCAGCGAAAGCCGTACGCTCAACACCTCATCTACCCGTGGGATCGTGTGACGCTTCGAAATGAAGCTGAAAAACGCAGAGTGTTTATATATAGTTACCGTAGATAGTGAGTAGATTGGGGAGAACATATCTCCCTGATCAGACGACGCAAATGCCCAAATAACGCACATGGAGGATCGAAAAGCCAATATAAATAAAGTCTTGGTCTTGACATAGTCAGAGTATCCTACGTCCGGCCTCCTTTGGATCCCAGCTTAAACGCCGCGGCTACCCCTGGTGTGTTGGCAGGGCATTTCCGCCGCCATGCTGCTTAGGTCGCTATGAGTTTGTTTTGTTATTCAACAAGGCGACTGTAGCGATAACATCGGCCGGTTCCAGTAAGTGCCAACTTGCAAGTGTCTGCTTCGAACTGGCACCTACAGTGACCGAAAAAACCCGGTCTCGCGGGAGGTTACTATTTACGAGGGCACGGAACATGTCTGTCAAAATACATAAATTAGCACGTTTTACTTTGTTAGTAATCCCAAATGACTGGGTGGCAGGTATAGATAGGCAGACGAACCTTCATCAGTAAAATCGTCACCCAGGCACAAAACGAAATCCGGATCCTGCCCTAGCCCGTATTTATACTCTTCTACTAGACGAGTGGCAATGGATCCTTTGTTGATAAATGTCGGCCGGACCTCCAGATTCGCTTTGCCAGATAGGACCTCGACCGGCCAGCGTTTCACCACAGTATTTTCAAGGTGTTTCCTGCATTCTGTGGCCTGGAAGGTGCCGTACTCTGGGTCAGCTCGACGATAATGCCAAGTTAGAGCGACCCTCTTTCGTTCGATGAAGGAGCCTTGCGTGCGTTCAGTGTAGTGTTGGAAAATCTCAAGCACTTCCTTCTGCCATCCCATGTTGGACTTTTCAGTCAGGTTCTCCCAGTCATCAGTTCGGGGTTGCCGGATGAAACACCCGTGTTCGGCACTCAAGCCAAGTTCGGAGATATGGCCCATCCACTCATCAAGGAAGGCTTGGTCCCGACCGCTAATGATCCACACGGAATTCTTCGGGTCGGCAGCAAGGGTCTTGATCGTACGGAGTACACGATCCGATGGGATTGCAGCCTGAGGATCTTTCACAATAGGCGTTAAGGTGCCGTCGTAGTCAAACATAAACAAGCGTCTGCGAGATTTTCGATACTGTGAAAGGAGTTTGGCTTTATCAAGGGCTGGGGTAGCAATGGACTGATCGAAAGAGGAAAGGTTGGTTAGGAGGCGCTTGAGATATTTGTCGGACCATGTGGTGATTGTGTGCGTTGTAACGTGCTTATAAAGCTGTGTGTGTTGAGCTTCTCGTTCCTCTGGTGTCATCAACAGTGCTTGATTAATGACGTCGGCTACGCCTCCCAGATCCCAAGGGTTGATATGGATAGCGCTACTTAGGCTGCCTGCCGTGCCGGAGAACTCAGAAAGAATCAACGGGCCGTGATTTTCGTGCTGGCAGACAACGTATTCCAGGCTGGTCGTGTTCATGCCGTCACGAACACTGGTGATAAGGCCAATGTCCGCAGCTCGTAAAAGGGCAAAGTATTCCTGTGGCACGAGATACTGAGAATAATGCTGAACAGGGGAGAAGCTAAGCGATCCGAATCTGCCGTTGATAGTGGAAACAAGATGTGACATTTGACTTGAAATTTTTGCCTCAGATTCCTCCTTGTCCTCTTCCACACTTGTCGGGCTTGTTACCTGTATCAAAACAACTTTGTTGCGCCACTGAGGATACCGTTCAAGAAATGTTTCAAAGGCCATCAATTTTTGCGTCACTCCGCGTACAGAATCTAACCTGTCTCTTCCAATAATAATTCTTTTTCCGTGGTATTGTTTTTTGATGCTGCTAACAATGTCAGAAATGCCTGGCTCGTCGTAAGCAAGCTTTCGTACTCCATCTACGTCAATTCCGATGGGAAAAACATCAACGGCAACATGAGCTCCGTACGCATCAATGCCTGCATAATTCGAATCAAAACCCAAGATTCTTGTGCAGCAAGAAGCAAAGTGACGAGAGTACGAAAATATCTGGAAACCTATCATGTTTGCGCCCAGAACGCCAGTCAGGATATCTTTCCTTTTGGAAAGACATCTCATAAACTCGCTGCTCGGAAACGGTGTGTGGAGAAAAAAGCCAATGTAGATGTTGGGAACCATTTGACGTAGAATGCTTGGAAGAAGAAACAAATGATAGTCGTGGATCCAAATTATATCACCGGGAGTGTAGGTCTCCATAATGCGATCTGCGAAAAGCTGGTTGAGTCTCACATAGTCTGCCCACCATTTCCGCTCAGACCAGCCATCGGTCGGGCCGCGTTGCTTGTAATGGAGAACAGGATATAGTTCTCTTTCAGGATATCGCCTCCATCTCCCTTGATCCTTCAGGTACAGGTTTTGATCGGGGTATTCTTGTTCGTCAGTTAACCAAATAGGGAGAACTTTTCCGAATTTGCTGTTGCGAAGTTGGTCTTGAAGGCGATTGCGATCCTGTTCTGTTACGCATATTCCATCTTGAACGGCATAACTCGGTTTTTCGGAGGGATCGATTGGGACAGGAGCGGATGCTTTATTCAGAGGGGTAGGGGTAGTTTCAGCTGGCAATGGCTGTCCAGGAGGAGTCGCATGCCGGGTTTCTGGGGTGTGAATTTGTTCGATTTCGCCAGTCCATCCCACCATGGTATGATTCCATGGCGTTTTTGACGAGGCGAGGTAGGAGAACGAATCAAACAAGGCTGAGGTCCCTGGTCGGTGTTTGAGTTCCTGAATTGGCAAGTAAGCTAGAGAACGAAAGAACAAAACAGATATGCTCGCATAGGAAGCCCCATACCCAGTCATGACCAGGACGTATTCTGAGTTTGTACGGGATACAAAATGCGGCACTGATGATTCTCCCTGTCAAATGGAGGCCCGGATGCCCCTCTTGGGGTTCTATTGACGGCGCTGAAGGTTTTGAAGAATCAATAAGGCTTAAACGACGTAGGAGGTCCGCCCCTGACTTTACGCCTTTAGCAGCTTCTGTTGGGTTCTCCGGAAACCTTGCAGGCTTTCCATCCAGTAGATTGGACAAAAGTTCGGCATCATTAGTTCCAACGTCACTCGGAAGTCGTCTCGTGTCCGTAATTCTTGAGCTCAACTCGGGGGCAATCGACTTAGGGTTGTCGGTAGGGGTGCCATCAACAGCTGTCCGGTTGGGGGACCGGACATCATTGGATGCCATGGTGAGGGAGGAATCTGGGCAAATAGCGCGAGAAGTGCTGGGCAGGGGTGCTGTCTAAATATATTTCTGTTAATTTTCTGCCCGACAAAGAAATGCTCCGCACATTGCGGGGTCACTAGAAAATATCACTAGTTATATGGCGAAGAAAAAAAAGAGGAAAAAGAGGAAAACGGAAAATAAGTAGCAAGCATACCGAATAGTTGGTAATTCCTGTAAGGTTATTCGGGATTAAATAAAGCCAGAGGCTAATGGATATAAACTTCCCAGATCATCTGGCGAACTAGGGTTTATTATAAAAAGGACTCGAGGTTAAAAACCGGGAAGTCGTGGCAAGAGGAGTGGGGTGGACTGGCTGGTGAGTGGAATAGAGTCATGGCCAAGAGAGATCAATGGAAGCAGGTGTGATGGTGTCAACACTGCGGAAAGACTGGATTCAGGCCCAATTCGAACCTGCTGGAGAACTGTAACCGGGCCACAATTCGAGTTGTAGCATCTAGATGAAGTTCGAAGCCGGCAGAATTGTCGATGATGCGCCTGGTGCGGCTAATCCGCGGCTACGTCACTGCCCAGCCAAAAGCCCTCGCGCTGTCTCTCGAGTTACTGCGGCGGAATTGGCCTCAACCCGTCATCCCACTGGAGCCCATTGTTTGCATCCATACTAGTATATGAACACAGTTATCCTAGTAATTGCTCTTGGCGTCGGCAATTTGCTCCGTTCAAGAAGAACATTGCTGGTTAGCCATATCGCCTTTTATTCGCTGCTCTTCGCTCTGCGAACTGGGCAAGTTTGGTATTCCATACTGACTACTGATTCGCTACCTAATTTAGAATTGCAAGGCTTAGTTGGCGCGGACATTGCGCTGTGATGCAGAGTAGAACGAATGGAATGAAAACATAACGAACCGTCCAATGAGCGATCATTGTGTTCTGTATCATGTATCGATGGATGGATGGATTGGATGATGGGAAGCCGTTTGATGACTAAGCCGCTAACTTACCCGCTCTCCAAGTGATATCGAGAAAAAAAAATTCTAACCTCCGACTCGGATGCGACATTCAACAATTTAGGTTGCCTCTGGTCATAGGAGCTGGTTGAATACTGGGCCCGTATGCTCTCCAGATCCATCGAGCTAACTAGTGCCGAATTCCATTTTATTCCCGTAACCTTCATCTTTCGAAGGGGATGGTCTCCACATATTTGACTGCGCGATCCGGGGACCTCTGCATGCGATGCCTCATTGACAAAGGAGAACTCTCTCAAAGTGCATGGATATTTCTACGAGCCCGTCGACAGTATCATAATGCCTCCGGTCGCCGGCGACCAGGCAACCAGCTCGAGGTGGACCCCAATAGCCTCGAGGAGACCATACAAAGACATCGATCCGCGAACCGTCAGACGTTCACTATTCGAAAGATACCCTCTCGAACACCAAATTACAGGACAACAATTCGCCCGGAATTCATCCAAACTCGTTTGAATTTGGAAGCAGATCCCTCGGATCCCACGGTCACCCTGTCAGATCAGCCTGCTCGCCGGGTAAACCTTTCCCAGATTCTCGACCGTGCCGGCTCCAAATTTGAT
This sequence comes from Blastomyces emzantsi, assembly GCA_003206725.1. NCBI lineage: Eukaryota > Fungi > Ascomycota > Eurotiomycetes > Onygenales > Ajellomycetaceae > Blastomyces > Blastomyces emzantsi. The sequence goes on from QGQJ01000700.1 coordinate 16,287, forward strand.
CTCCATTCCTTTCAAGCCCGACGCAACACTACAGTCGAGCCGACAAGACCCAATATTTCATGGACGAAGGATGCACCTTACAGTCCAACGATAGAACTCCCCTGGCTCAATTATGTGGAAAAGTCCGACGGTGGGAGTATCGCATGCCTGGGCGAGGAAATTAGAGCATTTGAAAAATACATGCTGCCAACTCCTGGGGAGAGGGATGCTGTTGAAAAAGCTCAGAATGACGCCATTGTATCCTTACAATGTGTTGAGGCGGACTTGCCAATTCTCATCGGTTCGCAGAGAACGGGAATGGCTTTACCGCACTCCTCTGTCGACCTGTTTGTTCCCATCAAAGATCTTGAGAGGGCAGAAGGTGGCCGAGGTCCAAGTGCCAACCGGCCAAAGATGGTGCAAGCCCGGCTCAAACGCCTACGTGAGATGGAGAGTATATTAAAAAATTCTCAGACCCTTTCCAATGTTACGCTGAGGAGAGATAGGGAATCAACCTTGGCAGCAGTTCACGATGCTACGGGCCTGCAGGTTCAATTCCAATGCGGACCCAGCCCACCCGCTTCCCTGGATTTCATTCTCAATTACCGTGCAGAATTCCCGACCCTCCGCGCTTTATTCATAGTCCTGCGGATGCTACTTGAAACGCGGGGTCTGCTTGGTGGAACTGACGGCGGAATGCATCCATATCTCCTAACCATGATGATTGTTGCGGCTCTCAAGCTTCGAGAGGGCAGATACCAGCGCGACAACGTGGGTGGCCAATTACTTCACGTCCTTGAAGTTTACATAGATACAGATTTTACTAAATATGGCGTTTCTGTCGAGCCGCCTTGTCTTTTCGACAAAGAGCTACGCGCGAGGGAGGTAAGGAACACGGACGGAAGGTTGCTTCGCTTGCATCACCCTTATATAAGAGGTCAGCGTAGCATCAGCAAACGTTCCTTATCACCGCCGAGCGATGGAATGCTCAGCCTGCAAGATCCCTCTGATTTCATGAATGACGTGGGGTGGACGTGTTATTATATGCCCGAAGTAAAGCAGTTGTTTAGAGCTACATATGATGACCTCAAAGCTCGAATAAAATCCGAGGGAAAGCACAATATTGCTCAACAGCAAAACCAAGAACAACAGGACGCCGTCCTTGGAAACAATGAGAACAAACCCAGCGGAAGCATCCTTAGTCTCGCCCTGGGCGCAAATTACCACGACTTCGAAAGATTTCGAGATCGCAACCTCGTCGATTCATCTCTGAAAGGAGGACAGGTCCGTACTGACGAAATAAATCGCAATTTTGAACCGCGCCCACACCCACTCGGGGAAGTGAGAACACACATGGAAAGTTGGCGTACAGAGGAAGGCGAAGAAAACCACGTTCCCCATTGAGGGATGACTTGCTAGCATCTGCATTACCAAATTCAATTATATACCTCTTGGTGCTGGATCCCCTTTCAGATTCATGACAACTCCCTCATCTTTGAGACTAGCTCTGTGGCTTGAATATCCCGGCTCGAACATAGCTCATCTAATGGAAATATACACCACAAATGTATAGAAGTAGAATTTCAATACCAATGCCGCATTACAGCTAGCGCTCACTTGCATCTAAAACTTTAGTTTCATGCTGTCTCCATCTACGCTTTCTCCTACCCTCCTTTTCCGACACTCCTTAGAGTACGTATATGCTCTTCTGGTAACTGGGTAATGTATTTCGATATCGAATCTGAAGTGGTTGGTATCCCCTCCCATCTTCGTAGCCCTGCGTGACGTATCGACATATCATCCCGGAAATCTGATGACCCAATCACCTACTATGGATAGTTCAGTTGATTGAATGGGGGGGTGTCTATGATCTATCTATACATGCGTAAATATCCTAAACTCTTAGCAAAACATGGAGGCTCCAAGGAAAGTAACAAGGTGGCCAAAAAGCCAGATACAAATCCTTATTCTAATATACAGTTCCAGCCACATCTACCAACACTCTTACATGTTCACTTCAATCACTCACTCAACTCCACATCCCACCTCTCAACCATCTTCTCCCCGCCTCTCCCCTGCACCCAATTTTCCAACCATCTCCGCTCTACTGCCTCTGCCTCACCTTCCTTCAACCCAACCGAAACATCCACCCCACCCCTCTCTTCCACCGCAATCCTAACCTCCTCCGCACTCATTCCCTCAACCCCTCCATTCTTCACAATCAACCAATCATCCACCTCAAGATACCTCATCCACTTCCGCAACCTCGGCCGATAAATCTGATTAACAACCTCCGCCACTAGAAACCCCGGCAAAAACGAACTGCCGGCCACCTCATGGCCCCGACTTAGCCTGAAAACCGTACACGCCCTCAATACGCCCGCGGTCGACGCATGGTTAACCAACCCGTTAATGTCCACCGTATGCGGTATCGCCGTGGCATTAAGTAGCACATCCAAATTCGCAATGGCGTTCGCCTTTACGCTATCAATTCCATTCCCACCACCATTCGCAGCAGCAGCAGCAGCAGCAGCAGCAGCAGCAGCCCCATCCACCTCCGCCGCCCTCACAGCCTTCTCCTTCCTCAAGCACGCCTTCACGCGCTCCTTCTCCACCTGCCTCGGCACCCGACACGTAAACGGCGTCACCACGCTGCCCAGCGCCAGCACGACAAACGGCGTCATCTCCCCGCACAGCAGCAGGATGAGCGAGAACGGAATCATGCGGCGCACGTCGTACGCCGCGCGGCGGATGAGCTGGAACTCGCTGCGCGAGACTTTCTTCGCGTACATTCGCAGCATGGCGGCGTTGTTGATGTGTTTGACGGCGTAGACGGTCGGAGGCGGGGAGGTGGGGAGGACTAGAGAGAGGCCTAGGCGCCGGCGGAGGGGGAGCGCGGCGCGGTAGTTGTAGTACACGTTTTTGAGGCCGGTTTTGTAGAAGGAGAGATATGCTTTGCCGAGGGTGAAATAGTATTTTGCCTTGTTGGCGCTGGGGTCCTTTGCGGGGAGG